>PVKA01004169.1:0-101738 GCA_004027165.1 Ctenomys sociabilis | reverse complement strand
TGGTGGCCTGCACCTGTAATCCCAGTGCTTGGGAGGCTGAAAACAGGAGGATCATTATGAGTCTGACCTGTGTTATGAGACCCTGTAGATCCTGCACTAAGAAAATACATAAAAAAAAAAAAACCACCAGGATTCCACCCTTTGCAGCCTCAAAATTGCAAAAGTGAAAGGCTTCATTTCCAGAAGAGAGCCCCAGCGCATGTTCCAAGAATGACAGCATCCTAGGAAAGTTGTTTCTCTGGCTGCTGCTCCAGCTGGCTGCAGACCTCGGCACCACCCACGTGGGGCTACTTTTAGGCACACACAAGTCCCAAATAAGAAAGGGCTAGCAGACAATCAGCTGACTTCTTGGCAGAAAATCTGCAGCCAGGAGAGCATAATATGAGGGATTCCCAGGGTAAGAGGAAAGACCCGGCAGCCAGCAGTGCTGCACCTGGCAAGGCTATCCTTTAGAATTGAGAGAGAAATCAAGTGTTTCTCAGACCAGCAAAGTCATGACTGCTATACCTTCCTTACCAGAAATGCCTCAGGGAGTTATTCTAAATTAAAGGAGACTAATTACTACCATGAAACTGGAAATTTAACCCATGTGGGAGGGCAGGAGGAGGTCTCACTGCCTAAAGCAGTTCAGCTACCTCAGTCCTGAGAAAAGCACCCGCCTGGACATTGCAGGCTATTAGTACCTAGGCGACCTTGCGTCTTGTAATTTTGCAAAGGTACAAATAAACGCCCTGCTGTTGTTCTGAAAAAAAAAAATAATAATAAGAAGATGCTCCCTATGGGTGATGGGGAAATGCCTATTTATTTATTTATTTAATTTGTTGTCTTTTTTGAGATAGCGAGGTCTCGCTGCCCTCAAGCTCACTTAGTAGACTGGGATGGTCTTAAACTTGCATCAGTCTTCCTGCCTGGGCCTCTCAAGGGCTGGAATTACAGGCATGTGCCACTACGCTCATCATTGTTCTTTTTATTTTTGATACACCTTTAATTGCAATATCTGCATCTATGCAGTTAAGTAGCACTATGCAATTACTCTAGCTTCCTAATTTATCAATGAAATGTGTAGGCCCATAGTTTAGGGTTGAATGGATGATCCATGTCACAGGCTGGTGAATACAGTGGCTGTAAGGCCCGTGTGTATTTACATTAGCAGGTATCTCTACCAAGACAGTATTCATGGGCCGTCAGACTGGTGACGGTCCCAAAGGACATGCTTGGAAATGCCATCAGCTTCTCAGGCTGTAGTGAGGGTCTCGTGAGCATTTGCCCCATCTCTGTGCTGCCCACTGGGTGCTATTTGCCCAACTGGTAAACTCCGTTCATGGGTACACTTCAGGAAATGGGCCCAGGAAGGGCACTCCTCTGAAGGCTGAGGGACACTCCCAGCTTTATCTGCACCTGAGCACCACCTCTTCCATCATCTCTAATCTTTTTCCCTCCCACTCCCTAAAGTCAGGAGGAACTCATGCCTCTTTCTTAGCTTTTCACTAACATCTCTGTTCACTTCTCACACATGGCACATGGCAGAGGACCAGGACCTCCCCGGCTGAAGGCTGTTGCCAGAACAGGAGTCTGCATCTTCTTTTTCTTTGCTCTAACCCTTCCTCAGCATGGTGCTTGAGTGAGGAGATGCATAGCAAATAGCTACTCATCAATAAACACCTTTCCAGAGTGAGTGGTTCTGTTTCAGAAGACCAGTTAAATAACCATCTTTCCTAGCTGAATTAAAGAGCTGTGACTCCGTTTACATGAGTTTGATCATGGGGGACAGCATGGCCCAGGGACTGTATTTTCACACTCTCAAAGCTTACAATTCAGGGGCTTTCACTTTGCCTTCCCAAAGACTCTGAGTGGTGTCTTCACACAATTGTGTGCTTTTGTGAAACTTGCAAAATTAAGATGTCACCTGAAAGTTGTTAAAATCACTGTGCTTCTGTAGTCCCCCTCCTCTGGGACATTTCTGACTGTGTAGGGTTGCTTTGGGATGGCTCTGGGCTTCTTGGGGACCCAGTAGGCAAGATTAAGATGAGAGGACAGTTAATTTTGGTTTAGTGAGGTACAGTTACACAACTGCGGTCACTCTCATTTGCAGGTAAGCTCTTGCCAGCCAGTTCCATTTAGGAATGGTTTCCAGGAATATTCCTCAGCTAGGTGCGGACACCCCTGGTATCTTGGTGGGCAGGCGTAGGGCCAGACATTCTCTTTGTATTTTGTGCAGGGTCTACAGGTCTCACTACACAGATCCGACTCATGGTGATTCTCCTGTCTTCAGCCTTCCAAAAGCTGGGATTACAGGAGCCTGTTACCATGCCCAGTCTAAGACATTCTTTGATGATATGAGTATGTTCTATTGGGTTGGGCCCTGGAATGAGGTAGAGTGTGGAAAAGAAATCAGGTTTTAAAAGTAAGGGGGTCAGTAGCTAATGTGCAGAAATTTTTTTTTTTTTTAATTTTCAAACATATACAGTTTGCAGTAGGAGGGTTAGTTCTGAACAGTGCTTGGGGAAGACAGAAGCACTCTGCACTAAGGCATAGCTTGCTAACCCATTCTAGGCATACTATACATGTGCTATGTATGAGACATGAACAGCTATTTTAGTGGTATGCTGAGAAACAGGCACAAGTTCCTCTAAATCAGTGGTGGCAAACCCGCGGCAGGCTTTGTGAACGCTCCAAAGATTCGCTCTCTCTCTGCTCTAAACTTCAGGTGTGGCAGGGAAAGGCAGGGGAAATGATCAGAGATGGTGTGCTGAGTTCCTGTCTGGGTCAAGCTGAGCTGAGCTGAATGGTGAGAGGAGCTCAGGTGCAGGTAAGGGTGGGAGCACCCCTCAGCCTTCTCTCTGCATGGACACAGGCCATCCTTCACGATACTCTAAAGCTTAAGAGTAGAACAGTGAAAAATCATACTCAATGCAAGTTCAGCTCATTGGCAGTAATCTGATTTAAATTATACAGTACTCATTCAGGTGCTTAGTGCGATAGTAAAGCCTAGATAATAGCACAGGGATAGAGCATGCTTCCACAGTGGCAAGTGTTCTGTAGTGCAACTGTAGCCCCAGTGTCTTGTTTAATGTGCCACACATTTCCCCACTGCAGGATGGTCCAACTTTTCTGATTAGATCTTGCATTGTTTGAACAGAGTGAAAGCATAAATAGATATCCCACAAGAAGAAATCTGCTTTAGGACCAGGTAATGAAAGGACAATAAGGAAAGGTTGCTTAGCTGTCGTGTGCTGCACTGCAGTCAGTTCTTGCAGAGAGCTGGCAACAACTTGTAGCTCTGACATGTAGGCTTCATCTTGGGCCACTTGGGAGTTGCCAAAAACACTACCCATCTCTCCACCTGTGAGTGTCTAAGCAGATAGGTAATCTCTGATGATGTGATTAGACTTCTTCTTTTCCTCTGCAGTGTGGGCGATTGAACCTGAGGCTGTGCAGTGAGCTAATAATTCCTGGTGCCTCCATTTAAAAACAAATTCTTTGAGGCAGTCAGAGTCGCTAAATTGGTTGGATTTACACTTGCAGGCTTGTGGCTCAGCCTCCCAGAGTGCTGAAGCTATGGCATTCCTTACTATGCCCTGCTTGATTCAACTGAAAAAAAAAAAAACAACCTTTTAAAACCAAGCAGTTGATGGCTGAACATTTTCCAAAATGTTGCATTTTCTATGTAAATAAAAAACAAAAGAAAACAACAAGATGCTCCAGAGTGATGCTTTTCTAAGAACATTAATCAGTCTCAGACCAGGACACTAATGAGGACAAGGATCAAATAGGGCTTTTCAAACAAAAGTATTTTTAAAAGGATCAGCTGTGTGAACTCAAGAGAGACAATCATTTGCCCTTATTCTTTTATATCCCAAAGATAAAAAAGTAAAATCCATTTTACCAGTGTAAATAGCACTGTTATAATTTACAGGAGAACCTGATACCTAAATAAAAAATGAAACCAAAAATACAGGTGGGAATGCACAGTACTGAATTTACCAGGATGCTTGTGTTTGTAGGCACAAACCACAGCAATAGGAAAAAGAACAGGGCGTCTGCAGTGAGGCTGTGCGTTTCCTATATTCCAGCCACTGATAACAAAATCAATTTTTAACCAACCGTGTTAGAGAAAACAGTGGATTACATTTCTGTTCCTTCTGTAACCACAAAAGTTGTTATGTAGTAAACCAATCAATAACTATGCAAGGGGCCAGGGAAATGGCTCAGTAGAGTAAGTGCTTGCCTGGCAAGCTCAAAGGCCTGAGTTCAATCCCCAGTTCTGCCAAAAAACAAAAACACAAACACACGCAAAAACTATGCAGGTAAAAGTTGAAGAAAAATATGATACAGAGGCTTTCAACACATGTAACAGTGTTGCTATTTTTCTGAATTTCAGAAAGTTTGTGATACTTGTCAGTCTTGTTATCATTAGCAATGTATTGCAATTTCTTTTCTCATTCTTTTTTAAAAAATGTATTTGGTACAGGGCCTCGCTATGCAGCTTGGACTTACAGTGATCCTCTTGTCTCAGTCTTCCCAGTGCTGGGATTATAGGTGTGGGCCACCATGCGGGTCTAGATGGCCTGTGTGGTGTGCCTAGGGCCGAGCAGGCACAGCATGCAGTACTGGGGATAGAACCTGGGTCCTTGCACCTGCCAGGCAGATGCTTAGACCATTGAGCTATCTCTCTGGCCTCTTTTCTCATTCTTAAAATGAACATGTACTTTTAATTCTAATTTTGTATTTGTAATTTTATAGTTTTAAAAAGATTCCCAGAAGAATTTCTCTTTTCTGATTTTGTCCCCAGGCTTCTTTACAAAAGTTTTATTTGCCCCTGAGATTCTTTTTTCCTCCTGAGAGTTAGGCTTCTGGGGGTGGGATGGGAACACAGGCTACTTCTGGTCTTTTTTTTTTTTTTTTTTGTCTTTTTTTGAGACAGGGTCTTACTATGCAGTTCAGGTTGGCCTAAAGCTCACTTTGTAGCTCAGGCTGGTCTTGAACTCACAACTATCCTCCTGCCTCAGCTTCCCGAGTGCTGGGATTACAGGCGTGTGCCACCACGCCTGGCTACTTCTGGTCTTCTGTCTTACATCCCTCTCAAAGTGGTGGAGAGTTAGCCAATTATGAGGGTGAATGGGGACAACGGGAAAAAATAATTGGGAAAAACAAAACCATGCATATTAATACTTCAAAAATAGCCCAGAGCATACATTTGTGCTGAGAATTTTTATTAGGCCCTGTGCTATAAGAACTATACACGTTATTTTACTTAATCTGCAAGACATCCTATGTGTTAATGCCTTAGTTAGTTTTCTGAGTGTTAGTACAAAATACATGACAGCCGCAAGTTAAAAGAGGAGCGTCGCGGAGATAGCTCAGTGGCCTAAGTGCCTGCCTGGCAAGCACAAGGACCTGGATGCAGTCCCGAGTGCTGCTATTCCGTGGTGGACCGGACCCAGGTTCTTGGATCTAGGAAAAAAATAGAGATAGGCAGAAATGAAATCAGGCCAAGAGGACACATGCTCAGTTCAAGTTTTACTGGGATCTCTACTTGACCAAGAAGGGCGCTGCAGCCCCGAAAAATGGCAAGTCAGGCTTGTGGCTCCCCAGAACAAGAGGGGTAGCCAATATAGCAAAAGATCCCAGCCCAAATTTCCCATCTTGTCCTCATCTTAGAAGGCACCGTGGTGACGCCCTAGCTTCCTGCTGACCTCCTGTCTGGCAGCCCTGTGCTTCCACGCCTTCCACCACTGCTGCTCACCATGAGGTGCACAACCAAAGGCGTCCTCGCCAGAGGCGGCGCAGGACTGTGTGGGCTTTCTGTCCAAAACTGTGAGCCAAATAGTCCTCTTTTCTTTACCCAAGTATTTCCTTGTAGTGACACAAAATGAGCTAACACAAAGTCCTTCGGAGTCACATTAGAAGACTAAGTTGAGAAAATAAAAGGGCCAAATCCTTATAAAGCATCTTCAGTGGGGTTTTTTTTTTGTGTGTGTGTGCTCTTTTTAGTCCTCTTCTCCTCATGCAACTGCTTCTCTCCATCTCTAGATTCCTTTCCCCATTTTCATCATCATAATTATTAGTATTGCACTTATGATTGTGAAATATAAAGGTTACAGTCATTGAGGGTAGTTGGCATATGTATATGGCATATCTTAAATCGTTTCACATCCCTTCCTTTCCTCCACCCTCAGACTCTTGCTTCCCCCTCTTATTTGCAAAGGATCTATCTCCCTGTTTCTTTTTATTATTTTTTTATTTTGCTCTTTATTTGTACTTTGGATTACTCAAATGAGAGGGACCATACGGTATTTAAGTCTGTATCTGATTTATTTCATTTCACATTGTGATTTCAAAGTGTATCCATTCTCTTAGAAATGTCTTGATTTTATCTGTCTTTACAACTGAATAGGATTCCATTATGTATGGATACCATATTTTCTTCTTCCATTCATCTCATGAGGGACAGATAGGCTCTTTCCAGGGCTTGCCTATTTTTTTTTTTTTTTTTTTTTTTTTTTTTGTAGAACTGGGGATTGAACTCAGGCCCTTGGGCTTGCCAGGGAAATGCTTACTCTACTGAGCCATCTCCCTGGCCCCAGGGCTTTGCTATTGTGCTGCTATAAACATTGGTATGTATGCATGTTTGTAATATGTGTACATATTATAATATGTAATTATAATATGTAATAAGTTTAGCTCCTTGGGAAATGAAAATGCATAGGAGACTGGGTCAAATGGAATTTCAATGTTTAGGTTTTTGAGAAATCTACATATTAATTTTCTTTTTTTTTTGGCAGACGCGGAATTGAACTCAGTCCCTTATACTTGCCAGGGAAGCGCTTATTCCACTGAGCCATCTCCCTGGACCCATAGTTTTCATAATTTTGTACTGATTTACATTTCCCCCAACAACATAGAAGCTTTTCTGTTTTAAGGCGGCTATGCTAGTATTTGTCATTTGATTTCTTGATGATTGTCATTCTTCCTGCCTTAAGGTGAAATCTTAGTATTAATTTGCATTTCTTGAGTGGCCAGAAATGTTGAACAGTTTTTCCTATGCTTATTGGATATTTTTGCTTCTTCTTCTCAGAAGTACCTATTTTTTCTCTTGCCCATTTTTGATTGGGTCTTTTATTTTTTAGAGGTCTAAGTTTTTGATTTCTTTATATTTTCTAGATATTACACACTGAGGAATAGCTGGCAAATCTTTTTCCTGTTATATGGGTTGTCTCTTCAGTGTGTTAATTGTTTTCTTTGTTGTACAGAAGATGTTGAATTTGATGTAATCACATTTGTTGATACTTGTTATCTGTCGTGCTGTTTGGGGGTCAGTACTATGCCATTTTTATCACTATAACATTATGTAAGTTGAAATCAGGTATTACGATGCCTTGTGTTGCACTTTTCTTTGTTGCCTAGGATTGCTTTTGCTATTCTGGGTCTCATTTTTGTTCAAGTGAATTTTTGGGTTGGTTGCTTTGTTTCTGTGAGGAATGCTGCAGGGATTTTTGACTGAGGTTGTTAAATCTGTGTATCAGCTTTGAAAGAATGGCTTTTTTTTTTTTTTTTTTTTTTTTTTTTTTTTTTTTTTTTTTTTTTTTTTTTTTTTTTTTTTTTTTTTGTATTTTGTGCAGGGTTTCATTACACAGCTTGGACTCCTAGTGATCCTGCTGTTTTCAGCCTTCCTAGTGCTGGAATTACAAGGGTGCCCCACCACGCCTGGACTTGCTCTCTGGCTCAGCATGCCTGGGGGTGGGCAGGTGCGGCATGTGGTGCCAGGGATTGAACTGCAATCCCCGCACTTGCCTACGCTTGCCTAAGCAGGAGCTTAGTCCACTGAGCTTTCTCACTGGTCCTAAGAATGACTATTTTGAAAATATTAGCTGTGCCTACCCAGGAACAGGGGTTATCATTCATATTCTGATGTTTTATGTTTCTCCTTTTTAAGAGTACTGTGGTTTTTGTTGTGTAGGTCTGACACTTCCTTGGTTAGGTTAACTCCTAGGTATTTAGCTTTGATATTGTTTTACTAATTCTTTTCATAGTGAGTTCACTGTTGATGTATAGTTTTTGTGTGTTGATTTTGGATCCTGCTATATTGCTTGATTTGGTTATTAATTCTAGAAGAATTTTGATGGGACTTTTAGCGTCTGCTGTGTAAAGGATCATACCATCTGCATGTAATAACTTGAGTTTTTCCCTTGCTATGTGGCTTCCTTTTATTTTGTTTTCTTGTGTGATTTCTCTAGCTAATGCTTTAAGCATTACGTTAAACAGAAGTGGTGATAGAGAGTATATTTATCTTGTTCCTGATTTTACAGGGAAAGCTTTCAGCTTTTCTCCATTTCACACATTGTTGGCTGTTGGATTGTCATAAATGGCTTTTATCATATTCAGGAAAAGTCCTTCTAAACCTGTTTCCTTCAGGGTTATTGATACGATTGTGTGTTTTTTGTCCTTGCTTCTGTTTATGCGATATACTTATTGGATTGTGTATGTTCAACCATCCTTACAACTCTACAGTGAAATTTAGTATGTATGATCTTTTAATGATTTGTTGTATTCTATTTGCCAGTATCTTATTAAGGATTATTACATCTAGGTTCATTAAGGAAACTGGCTTATGTTCATTAAGGAAGTAGTTTTCTTTTCTTGTTGGCCTGCTGGTTTGGGGATTATTGGCTTCCAGAAATGAGTTTGGCAGCATTCCTTCCTTCTCAATTTTGTTGAAGAGTTTGAGGAGTATTGATGTTATAGTGTATGCAAAAAGACTTGTGAAATTAAGCAGTAAATCCATCTGGTGCCAGGTTTTTTTTTAGTTGGGAGGGTTTTTTTTTTTTATTATTGCCACAATTTCATTGCTAGTTATTGGATTGTTCAGAATATTTACATTCAATTTTCTTGATTTAGTTTTGGTAATTCATATGAGCCTAAGAACTTGTCCATTTCTTCAAAAACTTCCCATTTGTTGGGATATAATTTTTCATAATGGTTACTATCTTCTACATTTGATGATGTCCATTGTAATTTAGCCATTCTCATTTCTAATGGCATTAAGATAAGTCTTCTCTCTTTTAGTAAGTTCAGTCAGTGGTTTACCTATTTTGTTTATTTTCTTTTTATTTATTTAGTTTTTTGTATTTAGGACAGGGTGTACAGGGTATATGGAGTCTCATTGTGTAGTTTAGACTCGTAGTGATCCTCCTGTTTACAGCCTCCCAAGCGCTGGGAGATTACAGTCGTGCACTGCCACGCCCACTCTCAATCACCCTCTCAGCATGCCCCAGAGGCGGGGCTGGCATGGCAGGCCTGGGGATCAACTCCCAGCCCTGCATCTAAGCAGATGCTTTAATCCCCTGAGCTATTTTGCCATTCCTTCTACTTTGTTTATTGTTTCAAAGAACCAGCTGTTTGATTTATTGATTTTTGAATATTGTTTTAGTCTCAGTTTTGTTAAGTGTTGCTCTAATCTTTATGATTTCCCTTATTAAATAAGATTTGGGTTTGAGGGCTGAGGAGATAGCTCAGTGGTCTAAGCGCCTGCCTAGCAAGCGCAAGGACCTGAGTTTGATCCTTGGTACCACATGCTGTGCTGGCCCTATGTACCAAGCTGGCTATGAAACTGGGTGTGGTGGTGCACGCCTTTAATCCCAGCAGTGGAAAGGCTGAGACAGGAGGACCACTGTAAGTCTCAGCTGCGTAGAAAGACCCTGTACCAAATAAATAAATAAACTTTTTTTTTTTTTTTTTTTTTTTTTTTTGCAGAACCAGGGATTGAACTCAGGCCCTTGAGCTTGCCAGGCAAGCGCTTATTCTATTGACCCATCTCCCCAGTCCCTTAAATAAATAAACCTTTAAAAGAATATTTGGAAAAAAAAAGATTTGGATTTGAATTATTGTTTTTTGAGTACCTTGAGGTTCATACTGAAGTTATTTATTTGAACTCACTTTTGTCTAATGTGAACACTGCTTATAGTAATTTTCCTTTTAGAACTTTCTTTTTTTATATTTATGTATTTATTTTGACTTTTATTAGTACACGTTTGCAGTGTATAATAATTTCATTCATTGTGAGGAATTGGTACAGGACATAATATATTTCAATTTTTCCCTTTTCTTTACCTCCTTTCATTTTTCCATCATCAAATTCATTTATTTATCACTTATAAAGTTAAATATCATATATACAGCCTGAAAACCAGGTTAACGGGCCAAAGAGCACATGAAACATGTAAAACTATTGTACAAAGTGGAGGGCCAGGGAGATAGCTCAGAGGCTTAAGCACCCTCCTGGCAAGCGCGAGGTTCCAAGTCTGATCCCTGATACTGAAAAAAAAAAAAAAAAAAAAAACCCTAAGGGACATTGTACTAAATCAAATTACATGTTTAGTTACATTGTCTGTGCTGAATTACAATACCTTTTTGTCTCTCATTTTTCTTATTATTGGTCTTTTATTTCATTACATATATAATATATACTAATATATATGTATCTATTTTCTTACAATGACTCAGTTTTATGCTTCTTGATTCTAGTGTGCATTAATACTTAGTTGTGTGTGAATTCTATATTGAGACTGGCCTTGAACTCACTTTGTATTCCAGGGCAGCCTCAAACTCACAGTGATCCTCCTGCCTCAACCTCCCGAGTGGTGGAATTAAGGGGTGGACCACCATGCCCAGCTTGAAGTACCACGCTTTTAATTCATTCATCTACTGCCTAGCATATATTTAGCGATTCCACACTGTGCTGCTGTAGACAGGGGTGTGCATGCATCACTGCGCCATGATGTTTTGAATGTTTTGGGGGAGATACCAAGGAGGATGGCGAATCAAATGGAATTTCTATTTCTAGTTTTTGAAGAACCTTCACACTGATTTTCATAGTGGTTGTATAAGTTTACACTCCCACTGACAATGGAGCAGGGTTTCTTTCTCCCCGCAGCCTCACCAACGTTTGTTGTTGGCTGATTTCTTGATAGCCACCATTCTTTCTGGAGTGAAATGGAATCTCAGTTCCCTGTTTTGGTAAGATTGGCTAAATGTTTGTCTATTTTGTTTAATCTTTCCCTTTCATTTATTAGTCTTTTGTATTTTTTTTTTTTTAGTTTCAATTTCATTAATTTCTGTGTTGATCTTTATAATTTCTTTGCTTACATCAGCTTTGGGATTGGACCGTTCTTCTAGGACTTTGAGGTGCATTCCTCAGTGCTTGAAGGTGAGAACACATTCTTCTCGTGGTAATAATGTTCTTGCCCATTAGATAAAACTGTACCTTTCTTGACAAAGAAGCAACAGCACATTCTAGGATACAATAAATGAGTGGTGTTTACTTCTACTAACCTCTCATTGTCCTGGACGAAGCCCTGGGCACATGTGTTAATCAGTTTTCCATTTCTGTGACTGAATACCTGAGAACTTAAAGGAGGAAGGATTTCTTTTAGTCACAGCCTCAGAGATACCTTCAGGCCTGTGACAATGCAGGAACATCAGGGTAGCAGAATGTGGCAGAGAGCTGATCACCTTGCAGCAGCTGGGAAGGAGAGGCGGACAGAGCGTCAGGGCTTGTGGGCTTTCTCCTACTTCTGTTCCCTTTGAGCCTCAGCCTGCTGGATGGTGCCTCAGGTGGGGGCCCTTTTCCAGTTTGCTATCTTAAATGGTCCCACTGTATGACAGCCTTTAAAGGGCAAGAGAGGTGTTTTGGTTTTGTTTTGTTTTTGCAGGGAGAGGAAGGATATCATAAATTTCTTCCATGTAAATACACTATAACTTGAATGGTTGCATGTTGAGGGAAGTGCCTGTTACCCGCACCTAGAGAAGAGCATCCACCAGGTTGGCTGGTGCTATTTTCTTGGGTAACCTAAAAATACCAGAGAAGGGGTGGCTGCCCTCAGAGGGACTACATGGGGTGACCCAGGAGTCCTAGTGTAAGCCCCTCCCATCTCTGCTTCTCATGCTATAGGGAAACTAGCAGGGACTAAGGGACTTCAGGGAACACCTGCAGAGCAGGGAAAGGTCCATAGATCCTTGCTGGATTGTCAAATGAATTGTACTGCTATAAATATGGGCATATGTACTATCTTCAACAGATGAATGGATAAGAGATGTGATATACAATTGAATATTTGTTATGAAAGGAAAGAAATTAGATAATTTGTAAGAAAATGGGTAAAACTGGTAATTGATGTGTTTAAGACAATAAGGAAGACTTAGAAAATCAAATATTATGTTTTCTCTTATATGCAAAATCTAACATAAAGAAAGAAAAAAAGAAAGAAAAGACAAAATGACAAGAAATTAGAAAGTAGATTTTTGGAGATAGGGAAGGGCGAGGGAGGGGATAGGAATGTCTAAAGGGGACAACAGAGTTGAAGATAATCAGGCCATGCTATGCATGTACCTATTGCCCAAGACAACCCTCAGCATTCATGTAAAAAGTTTGTTAAGCATTATGTTATTATACAACCAACATCCTTCTCTTTCTTTCTTAAACATGTAGCAAACCTTAAACCCTTGTGACTACTCTGATAGACTAAACAATTTTATGAACATTCAGCAAAGAACCTATAAATATAAACCATTTAATTAAAATACCCAAGAGCCTCATTAGATCCTTATCTACTTACCACATGCAAAATAATAAGATTCACTTCACTTGGTTCCTCATTCTTAACAAACAACTTCTGCAAACACTGAGCCCCAAGGGTATCTAGTCACTCAACTTCTCCTGGATTTCCCTACAGTACACTGTGCTGCTGTGGGACACTCTGACTCTATTGTCACAATCATCCACAGAGCAGGCAGAGAACTTCAACAGTTTCTTGATTTCCATATTTTCTTATGAAAAGTTGCAATTTTCTCATTCCTATTTTTGGTGTTGCTTACTATTTTTATAATGCTTCAACCATAATTTATATTGGCCATACAACCACATCAACACATTTTCAATTCCTTGCATTACACTTCATTTATTATGTATGCTTTTCTATAAGTTGTATGGTTTTTAGGTATCCTTTGAGGTTTCCTTGGCAAATAAAATGACATTACAAATCATGTTAATTGTTAACCATGTATCAGCAAAAACTACTCTTGTGGCATTCTGAAGAATGCTATAAAGAGAGGGCATTGAATAATGCTTCCTCTAGTCATGTCTATGTGGAATCTCAGAACGTGACCTTGCTTAGAAATGAGTTAATCAATAATGCCATTAATTAAAATGAGACCATACTAGATTAGGGTAGGCACTAAATTCCATGATTGGTGCCAGAGAAAAGGACACACAAAAGTATACACAGAAGGAAGATGACCAGGCAATGATGGAATCAGGGATGGGAGCACTGTAGCTACAGCCAAGGAAGCTCAGGGGTCGCAGGAGCCACCAGAATCAGGAAGAGCCAGCGAAGGATCCTTTCTTACCACCTCCAGAAGGAGCATGGCCCTGTTGACATCTTGCTTTTGGAGACTGCCCCAGTTATCTCTTACTTGTTGCTGGGACAAAATACCTGTTATGGTTTTTGTCTAGTTGTCCCTCCAAAACCTCATGTAAGTTATGGGACAGACGCGGCTGCAGGAGCAGCAAGTGGCTTGAGGGGCGGGGCCAGAGGACCAGGGCAGGGCCGAGGGGCGGGGCCAAAGAGGCACGAACCTTTAAACTGGCTAGCCCGAGCTTTCTCAGAGATGTGGAGAGGGTCATCCTGGACACAGCAGCGCCCCAGCCTCTCCTCCAGTGTCTTGAAACCTCCAGTAACTATGAGCTAAATAAACCTTTCCTTCCCTCATTTTGAGTGTTGGATGTTTGTCCCAGCAACAATAGAAGAGTAACTAAGACAATACCCAACACCCAAAATAAAGGAGGGAAAGGTTTGTTTAGCTCACCATCAGTGGAGGTTTCAGTCCATACTCTGCTGGCTCCAAGACTGGCGACAGCAGTTCATGGTGGCAGAAATCAACAGAGAGCAGAGAAGGGGCAGCAGCTGTGGTGTCTCTCTCTTCCTTTCTTGCTGACTGTGAAGACTGGAGCCCCTCCAAGGAAGTGGCGGTGGAAGATCAGAGCTCCTCTGAAGTGGAGCGGCTGTGGGGACCATTCTCCGCTGAGGAAGTAGCACGGTTGGGACAATCAAGCTCCCTTAAGGAAGTGGCGGGATCAGAGCTCCTCTGTGGGGACCATTCTCCGCTGAGGAAGTAGCACGGTTGGGACAATCAAGCTCCCTTAAGGAAGTGGCGGTGGAAGATCAGAGCTCCTCTGAAGTGGAGCGGCTGCGGGGACCATTCTCCGCTGAGGAAGTAGCACGGTTGGGACAATCAAGCTCCCTTAAGGAAGTGGTGCACAGAAGCCTTCCTTAACCCCGTTATATACCTTTCAGAGCTGAGTCACTGCAGCTGGCCCTTCCCGCCCTAGTGCAGGGCCCTCCAAACGTTAGGGGCGGGGTCTCTGTGTCCCAGGGCGTGGAGTTGCTGAGCCCATCAGGTAAGCTTCTGACCCATCAAGTTGACACAATGTATCAACCACCACAGACACCAATCCTCCAGAGTATAAGAAAACAAATTTTTATAATTTTTAGCCACCCAGTTTCTGGTGAATTATTGTGTCAGCCTTAGGAAACTCTTAACAATCTTTTGTTGAATGACTTCAACTTTGTTCATTCACTTGTTTGTGCTTCTACCCAATTGCCATTCTGTGTGTGCCTGTGTATGGGGGCACTGACCTAGGCCTGGACAGCATGGATCATGGGCACAGTCCTTTGCCTAGTGTCCTTAGGTAACACATGGTAGGGGCAAAGCTGGCTCCTTCGCCTGGAGCTTGGAAGGGCCCCATGTTTGGTTTAATGCTGTGATGTTACTATCTTACAAGTCTTAATTAGTTTGAACAATGGTTCTTCATTTCTATTTTGTACCAGGTCCTATAAATTCTGTACCTGAGTAATCATGCACTTGGATAATTATATTGTATGTGATGGCATGAAGGGATGAAAGGGAAATGCAGTTCTCTGAGGGGATATTCCACTGAGGCAATGAGGCAGGATGCATTTCTTACAAGGAGACTTTGTGGACAAGTTTATTTGCCAGATGTTGATTGAGCTAAGGGAACAATATATGATTGAGCATGGGGGGCAGAGAATATAGCTATGTGGACCATGATACCACCAGTAGCTAACACATCACGGGTTATGGGTCAGTTGAGGAAAGTTTCTGGACAGGGAAGGAGGCCTGCAAGTTTGCTGAGCTTTTATAGCAGAAGGGGAAACCACAGAAGATACTGATCAATAGGACACAAGATCTGATCCCTCAATTCTGTTCCAGTGAAGCCCCACTGTGCTCAAGTACCTATATCACACACATCTGCATGCCAGAAGAGGGCTCAGAGGGAATATGCATAGTCTAATAATCTGTTCTGGTGTGCACTGCTCCATTCCTGTCTTCCTCTTCTGTTAAATGGAAAGTATTGCACATTAGGAGTCTATAGGGATTTGATGTCTTGTAATAGGATGAATATGAGGACTTTCTGGTGAAGAACCCTGGGCTTGGTCTCTCAGTGATATTTTCAGAATTTGTGGTAGCTCAGTTATGGTTGCCCAAAGATGTCCATGTGCTAATTTCCAGCCCCTATGAATGTATATTTCCAACTTACTATGAGAAACCTTGATGGTGACGATATCTTCACTCCTCCCCATAGTGCTTTCCCAAGTGGGTTTTTCCCTCTTTCCATCATAGCAAGAGATCTGCTGGTAGATAAACTAGACTGGTAAAAAAGATTCATGATGCCATTGGAGATCAGATATCCTTCTGGCTCGCTTAGGTTTCTTCACCTGCATATTTCTAAAACAGCCCCATAGCAGAGCATTGAGCATATCAGAATATTACTGAACAAAGAAAGTGGTAAGAGAGAAGTCCAAAGGCTCATCGCACTGACTCCGCCACCTTTAGTATACTTCCTTACAAGTGCCAACCATTGAGTTTCACGTATTTGAGATGAGCTGCAAGGGAGACTTGTAAGGTTTTAAACTGGAAACATTGCTATCTACTCTAATAGAATATATTAATAAGAGAACACTGAAGAATGGATTTAAGGCAAGTAACTATTATCATTATATTTTTTGGCATTGAGGATTGAAATCAGGGTCTCCACTCTGAGCTATGTCCCTCACCATTTTATTTCAAGGCAGGGTCTTGCTAAGTCATTAGGTAGCCGACAGCATCTGCCACATAAGTCTTTTTGAAATAAACATACCATCTGGTAGTTTATCTTTGGTTTATTTTTTTATTGTTTTTTAATATTTTTTATTTTTATTTTTTAATACATAAATATATCATGATGCTGTTAAATTACTTTTTGGTGTGTGTGTGTGTGTGTGTGTGTGTGTGTAACATTTGATAAGTGCTTGTTGATTTATGATGCGTTGCTCTTTAGGACCTGGATAACGTGACTCCTTAATGTATCATACCATTCTGATGCCAGATAAACACCACGTGGCAGTGGTTTCAAAGGTTCTTTTTAATGACAGGGAATTATTCAGACTCTTTCCTTCTTTCTTTCTTTCTTTCTTTCTTTCTTTCTTTCTTTCTTTCTTTCTTTCTTTCTTTCTTTCTTTCTTTCTTCCTTCCTTCCTTTCTTTCTTTCTTTCTTTCTTTCTTTCTTTCTTTCTTTCTTTCTTTCTTTCTTTCTTTCTTTCTTTCTTTCTTTCTTGCCAGAACCAAGGATTGAACTCAGGCCCTTGTGCTTGCCAGGGAAGCACTTATTCCATTGAGCCATCTCCCCAGCCGATGCATGCTTTCTTTCTGAGGAGACACCTTATCTTTTTCATGGTAATCATTATCTCAAATATATATTTTTTATTTTATCTATTTATTTTATGAATTTAGGGCAGGGTTTACAAGGTGTACAGGGTCTCACTTTTTAGATTGGACTCATAGTTATTCTACTGTTTTCAACCTCCCAAGCACTGGGATTACAGGAGTGCACCACCACTCCTTAGTCTTAGTCCTTGTTTCAGTGTGTCCTGGGGGCAGGGCTGGCATGGCACCCTAGGGATTGAACCCTGGCTGCTGTGCTCCACTGAGCTATCTGGCCAGCCCTTAATTATATATTTGAATGTAAGTATTGAAGGCGATTCCTAAGAAAGTTAATAATGCTATCATTAATGATATTAATGCAATAATAATTAAATAATATAATAATAATAATTAAAGTTATTAATGCAATAATAAATTATTTCTCTAATGTATGTAGCAAACACTAGTCAAAATTGGAGCTAGGCTTCTGAACACACACTCTGTATTTAAATATGTGAAGGTCAAAGTCAGATGAAGCAACTGGTCTTAGTTATTTTTAGCAGTAGCTACAATTAAGATTTAACAACAATACTCAGTCTGAAAATATTCTACACTGATTATCATCTTGATATGAAAAGAATGTTTTGCTGTGTGCCAACTCTGTATGGCTCTTCATCTAGAAAATTTCACAGAATTCTTTCCACAGTTCTGGAAATGCTCATTTCATAGTTGAAGAAACAGATAAAATGATTTATTGTAGATTATTCAACTAGCAAGTAGGGGATTAAAACATTCTTGAATTCATAGCATAAAAATGCAGATAAAGCTAGCTATAATATTAAATAACAGAAAAATGTTGTACTAGAATGTAAATAGATGCAATAGTACCTATATAAGCCATATCCTACTTATTGATGAACGTTTCTATTTGGAATATCTGGTGAATATCCTCCCTTTCAAGTGATATAATTATAAGCCTTGATCCACACATTTTAATTTCTTTCATTCATTTTAATTATTAAAGTGAATTTTTCATTTTTCTAAAACATTCTCAGATTGGGAAACTATTATTGTTATTATGCAGAAAGATACAGTGAGAACTGCTGAACCTGCTCCTGAGCCAGGAGTCAGTAAATATTTACCTAAGAATCTGCACAGGTGGTAGGCAAGGGCTGCAATGGAGTATCAGATAGACACAGTTCTTGCTTTTAGGCAGCAATGCAGGTTAACAGGGTGAGTCCCTCAAATAATGGTGTTAAATAAGGACACAAAACTAAGAATGGACAAGGGTGGGGACTACTGCAGAATGAGTGTTGAGAAAAGGTCTCCCTCCCCAAGTGATTTCTATGCTGAGCTTGAATGATACAAGGTATCAGTAACGTGAAGATTGGAAGCAGAATATTGCAGCAGTGGGCACAACGCGTGCCTCGCCTAGGTATTGCAGTTTGCCTGGTGCTTTATAGAAACAGAGCTGGTGAGCACGGTGGAGAAGTGGGCAGGGGCAGACCACGCGAGCAGTTAGGCCCTGTGCTAGGGGTCTGTTTCTATTTAATTGCCTTTTGTTTTTCAGTACAAAGGAGGAGTGCTAAGAACTTTAAATCATAGGAATAACCTATTCATATTTTGAAATACAGTGGTTTAAACTCCAGAGCTTCAGAACTTAGATGGATATTCAAGACTACCTGCTAAGATATGAAGAAATACTCAGTCTTACAGGAACTCGATGGTGCATTTAAAGGAGGTAGAGCAGGCAGAGCTGGGATCTGTCTCATTTCTGGCTCCAGAAGCAGTGCTCTTTCTATTTCAGTACTTGGCCTTGCCCTTAAAACTAGCACTTTTGTGGAAGAATTTATAACTTTTTTTGAGTCTTTTTGAAAAATTGTTTCTAAGATATAAGATGATTTATTAACATGAATGTTATAACCTTCAAGTTTTAAAAACAATAGCACATCCTTGCCAATGCCCTGGGAGCAGTAGGGACGTCAACTACACCACTGTCCCATGAACCCAATTATTTCTCTGTAAATTCATGCACCTGTTATTCCAGATGTCTAACATCTAATCTTGGAATCAAAATTTTTATGGTGAAAATGACCTTTGGGTTCATTTAGTCTAATCTTGTTAACAAAGAGAAAATGGACTTAGCTTTCTACCTTCCCAAGGACTCTTACAATGATTTTTTTTCTTCTTCCAAAAGAGAAAAAGAAAATCACCTATTTATTTACTTATATTTACATTGCAAATCAGGATTTAGGATGCTCTGCAGGTATTTGTTGGTGGCAAGAGTGTTTCATTTTGATGGTTGAATTAGACCTTCACTGACTCACTTCTTAGGAGAATGTCTAGTGAGCGCGGGCTGTGTGCCTGCAGCCCGAGCCTGGGAGGTGGGTGGTGCCACGTGACATCTTTTCCACCATGCTCACCCTCTGAGCAAATCTATAGGATAAAGGTAAGGGGGACATACACTTCTGAAGTTTTCACAGCCTTAAATAGCCAGAAACCAGTTTTCCCAGCACCATTTGTTAAAGAATGGAGCCTTATATTATTATTATTATTATTATTATTATTATTATTATTATTAATTTACATAATCTGCTACTCTCTCAAAACTTAAACTTTGAACTGCTAGACTTGTATTTCCCTTAAGGCTGGTATAAATTATTTTCCAGAAATGAGGCACCATTTCACAGGACTGGTTGGTTTCCTTTATTTTTCTGTCTGTTTTCAAGTTTCAGAAAACTAAATTTGCATTTATTAAAATCAAAAAGTAAGAAAGATGTTCCTTACAAATAACTTTGATCAAGTACATGTTCAAAAAAAGCAGGATAAAAAGGCCTTTTCTTTAACACCTGGATTGTACTGTAGTGTTGTCCAGGAGGAATGAGCGTCTGTCACTTGCTAAGAGAATGGGTCGTGGGGAACAGGGCATGTTGGGAATTTCCTAATGGGTAACAGCCATTCTCTTGGGCAAAGCCAGGGGCAGCTGTGCAGTAACCACATCGTGTTCCATAGCCTGAGCTGTGCAGTCAGGCATGGCTGTAGTCCCAAGGAAAACACCCGTCAGAGTGCCTCTGCCTCTGCCTCGGCCCTCTGGACACACATCATGTTTTGCTGAGTAATGATCTTCTTCTTATTATTATTTGCCTCATTGGGTCCAGAAAACACCTCCAGAGCAGCTAAAGCTGCACTTGCCTTTGCCACTTTTTTATTTTTATGTATTTGATTGTTGCAGGGTCTCACTACACAACTCAAGACTTACGGTGATCCTCCTGCTTTCAGCCTCCCCAGTTCTGGGATTACAAGCATTCACCACTATGCCCAGACTCTGGCTGGGGGTGGGGCTGGCACAGCATGTGGTGCTGGAGATGGAAACCTTGTCCCTGTGCTTGCCTAAGCCTTCCTAAGCAGGTGCTTTAGTCCACTGGGCTATCTTGCCAGCCCCATAACTTTTCTTTCTTTTTTCTTTTTGTAGTTTCAAAGCTGATTAACAGGACAGTTTCCATAATTAATACATTATATATTGTTATCTTCTTAGTGGTTATCCATTGAACAAGAAGCAGACAGGATATCCTGTCCAAACACTATTAGTACAAATCTTCTCATTGAGTTAAGTGATAGTACATCTATCCTAGCTATTCTGTATATATAGATACAAACTGGTCCTTCCTTTGTAGCCCCTTTTTTTGTTTAGTCCTGTCAGAGATGGGTATTCCATTGGCATCTAAATACTACAGGTACATGAATTCAGCAAAACAATCCAACACAGTCCAGTAGTCCACAATATTCACAACTTTCTTATTGGGACCTGGACCTCTGAATTTCTGTCCATCTACTTCTACCTGCATTACAAAGCACTTGTAAAACAAACAAAAACAAAGAACACACACTCACACAAAAGCACTTGTTCTGGCTTCCGCTAGTCTCTGAGATGAGTTTATACTTGAGCCCTTGTCTTTTTTCATTGAGCTCCATTACAGGGCTTGTGTTGCTTGCTGTGAGGGTAAGGCCCTGAGCTCTTACCTCTAAGGTACTGGAGGTTTCAGTTTTATTTTTATTTTTCTTACTGGGTACAATCGGCTTTACTGATGGTGTGCAAGGGCAGTGAGTCATGGATCTCAAGGCCCCTCCCCTTCTAGGGGGCCTGGGATGGAAGCTGTGAGGGGAGATTCTCAGTGTTGGGGCTGAGTAGGGCAGTGACTTCTACAGCATGGCCTCTCTGTCCTTCTGGTCTCGCTGGGCTGTGGAGGGGGCACTTACTCCTTGGAGGTCACGTGAACCATGAGGTCCACCGCCCTGTTGCTGCAGCTGAACTCATTGCCATACCAGGAAATGAACTTCATAAAGTGGTCATTCAGGGCAATGCCAGGCCCAGCATCAAAGGTGGAAGAGTGCGTGTCACTGTTGAAGTCACAAGACACAACCTGGTCCTCGGTGTAGCCCAGGATGCCTTTGAGGGGATCATCTGACGCCTGCTTCACCACCTTCTTGATGTTGTCGTATTTAGCTGCTTTCTCCAGGCAGCAGATCAGATCCACCACTGACACGTTGGGAGTGGGCACACGGAAGGCCATGCCCGGGAGCTTCCTGTTCAGCTCTGGGATGACCATGCCCACAGCCTTGGCAGCGTGAGTGGATGCAGCGATGATGTTCTGGGTGGCCCCATGGCCATCACACCACGGCTTCCCACAGAGGCCATCCACAGTCTTTTATGTGGCAGTGATGGTATGGACTGTGGTCATCAGTCCCTGCATGATGCCAAAATTGTCATGGATGACCTTGGCCAGTGGGGCTAAGCAGTTGGTGGTACAGGAAACATTGCTGACGATCTTGAGGGAGTTGTCGTACTTCTTGTGATTCACACCCATTACAAACATGGGGGCATCGGTGGCAGGGGCAGAGATGATGATCCTTTTGGCACCACCTTTCAGGTGAGCCCAGGCTTCTCCATGGTGGTGAAGACACCAGTAGACTCCATCATGCACTCAGCACCAGCATCACCCCACTTGATGTTGGTAGGATCTTGCTCTTGCAAGATGGTGATGGCCTTTCTGTTGATGACAAGCTTCCCGTTCTCAGCCTTGACTGTGCCTTGGAACTTGCCGTGGATGGAATCATACTGGAACATGTAGACCATGTAGTTGAGGTCAATGAAGGGGTCATTGATGGCCACAACATCCACCTTGCCAGAGTTAAAAGCAGCCCTGGTGACTAGAAATCCAATACGGCTAAATCTGTTCACTCTGACCTTCACCATCTTGTCTGGATCGCTGGCGGCACAGAAAGAATGACTATCAGCAGAGGTGTAGGAGCAGAGAGCTGAGGTTTCAGTTTTAGAATTACCAATATTACTGCTTGAATTTGAAGATATGGTTTCAGTTTTGCCTTCATTATCTAAGTTTTCATCAGAACTCATACATTCAGTATCTGCATCAAAGCCTATTTGGTATCCCACTGCCTATAATATCTTCACTGCTACATGAAGCTTTGCAGTTTTCTTGGATGGTTCTGAGGCTTTGTATGTTGTGGCATCCACATCCACAGACATTGTGAAGACCAGAATGTGGACTGGGCCAAATTGAGACAAGAGCTTATACTTTTCCTTTGATACCAAATCTCATGCTTTTTTTTTTTTTTTTCTGTTATATTAGGTCTTGGCTAATCTTGATATCAATTGTGTGGTGTAGTGTGGCGATTTGGGGGAGGGAGGAGTGAAGGGGTATGTGTGTATGTGTGTGTGTGTGTGTGTGTGTGCATACATGTTTGTGTTTATGATATCACAGTTGGTAGAGGACAGTTCTTGCCATGAGAGTCATAGGAGAACAGAGTCAGGCTCATTTGCAAGCTGACCAAGTCAACAGGGATATCTCTCCATTCCAGGAAAGCCAGTTCGGAGACCTGCACTGAACCTGCAGGGGAAAGAATGCAATCCAAGCAAAAACATGGGCAAGAATGTTGTGAAGACACAGCACTTTGTTTGGAGATGTGGGCTGGGGAAGCCACAGCTCTCTGAAGGTGCCCATGCCTCCCAGCAGAAGTTACAGTTTGTGAGGGCCTGTGTGAATTACAGCCTCACTGTTCCCATTTGTTATTCTGGAGGACAGACAAGTATAGGATTAGGAGAAAATGTGTTACTCTAGAACGTTTCTCTGTGGGGTGGTCATCAGATTTACTTTAGGTGTAGACTATTCTGTTACATATTGGTGGGTTTTATGCTGTATCATGTTTATGCTGTATCTGATGTTTCCCAGCAGTGCAGGTACATTTCATGCTTCAGTGGACTACAAGCTCTTCATGGCTAGAAGGCTGAGCATTCTGACGAGCAGCCTTCATCTACCCATGCAATTACTGTTTGAAGAATAGGGAATTCTTCAAATATGAGAATAAAAGATAGAGAAGCTTTAAAGGTAATTCCTAGAATTCTATTTTAATAGTTTTATTGACATGTAATTTATGTACTTTACTCCTTTGTCATTTTCAACTTTTTTTTTTTTTTTTTTTCTGAACTGGGGATTGAGCTCAGGCCTTTGAGCTTGTCAGGAAAGCACTTCTTCCACTGAGCCATCTCCCCAGCCCCTCCTTTGTCATTTTATATAGCACTGTCCTCTGACCTCTAGTGTAGAGCTTTGGTACAATTATAACCTTAGCAACTACCAAAATTCTTACCCAAGAGAGATTATATGATTAAGACAGTTACAGTTTTATATTTACAAAACTACAATTAGGAACACTAATAATGGGTAGTGATATTTAGCAGCTGACAAACTTTTGTAACTAATGGGTTTGTATTTTAGACAGTAAGCACAAACATATGTATGCAGCTAAGCAGATATGAAATTGGAAATTTGCATTTAAGTTAGTTCCCCTAAGTTCTGTCTGATCACCTCCCCTTGATGTACCTGGGATCTTCCAGGCAGGCTTGTTCACCCAGTTACCTGTTGCTCCCTTTGTAGATCAAGAGTGAAAAAAAGAGGACACTCTCATAGATCTGGTCCAGCAAAGTGTCTCAGCTTACCTGGGCTGGATCTACCAACTTTGAACTTGTCCAGATGTGCCTGGCTTTGGTCTGGCTCTGTGCTCAGCTTCTTCCTGCTGCAGCTCATAGAGGTGAACCCTACAAGCTGTGCCATTTTGGCAAGATGTTCCACTTTTGGATTAGCTGGGTGGGTCTGGCTCCTAGCCTTTCTGCAGAGAGTTATGCTACAAGGTTCCACAGGAGGACTGGCACAGGGCCTGGGGTCTGGCTGGAGAGGGGTCTTGGGTGCGGCGAGCAGGTAGAAGTTTCTACATGCTGGGCCTGAGGTCTGGCTGGCTAATTTATGCACTTTAAATGTACTATTTAATGTTCTTTGGTTTTGAGAATATTTGTATTTCTGCAACCTTCAGCATAATATATTTTTAGAACAGTTTGTTGTCCCATAGAGAAACCTCTTACCTATTAACAGCCACTCCCCATGTCCTCCACACCAATTCTAGTGTGTTAGTTCCCTTAGGCGCAGTATAATTGTTATGTCTTGGGTCTAGATGTCCCCCTCAACCCCAAGCAGTCATGGCAGAGGCTTGTCAGAAGTGGCTGGATCTAGACCATGTGTGTTGGGATCAAGGGTGTGTGATTACTAAATCAGTTCACACAGCCCTAAACCCAGCAGCCTAGGTAGAGTAGACAGATGCTGCTTGTTGATTTTACTGTTTTCTGTCCACCCTGAACTGTGCCCTCTGCCATGCCACCCTGCCCTAGAGCCAGCCAAGTACTGCCTGAAACCTCTGCAACACTCTGCTGGCTAGGCAAGCCCTTTCACCGTTAACTGTGTGTGTTGGTTGTTTTGTCTCAGCAGCGACAACAGCAAATTACCACAGTTCAGTGGCTTATTGCAATGGAATGTGTTCTCTCTCAGTTTTGGAGGCCAGAGTCCGACTTCAGGTGTCAGCGGGGCCTCATTCTCTCCCTGCGCTGCAGGGGAGGCTCCTTCGCCTCTCGCAGGTTCTGGAGGCTGCAGTTCTCTGTTGACTTGGGCTGCACCATCTATCTGCCCTTTGGCTCCGCCTTTGCATGGTCTTTTTCTCACCATGTCTGTACTCTGTGTGTCCTTTATAATGGGTAATGTGGGACCATCTCTTCTCAAGATCCTTCATTTAATTATATGTGAAACTTTCCTTTGTCCCCATAATATTATTTTCACAGGTTCCTGGAGGCTAGGACATGGCTACATCTTTTGGAGGAACACCATTAACCCAACCCTATATACTTAGGTAATTTCTAATTTATTTCCTATCTCTATGGGTTTTCCTGTCCTGGATATTTCTCTTCTAGGATTTTCACCCAAGAGCTTGAGTGGGTGTCAGTGCTGCTCACCTAGGGTACACTGATGTGCAAAATCAGGAGTCCTTCCCCAGTGTCATGCTTGAAATACTTACTGGGCATCCAAGTGGAGATAAAAGTACTCGCAGACTTGAGGTAGGTGACATGTAGGTGGCATGGATAGCTATGGGACTGGGTGAAATCCCCAAGGGTGACAGAGAGGTAGGAGGAAGAGCAATCCCTGGAGCATGTGTGTCTGAAGAGGAGTGTTAAAGAAGATTTAGGAGAAGTCACAGGCAATGAGATGATAGAATGCCAGAGAAGTGTTTTCTTGAAAAAGATTTCTAGAATGTGTGTGTGTGGGGGGGGCTTAGTTCACTGTTTCATACATCCTTGAAATTTGGAGGATAATTATAAAAGATAAGTAGATATTAGATGTGGCAACTATATTAGTCAGGATTCTCCACAGAAATGGAACATATGTAGATATATGAGGAGATTGACTATGGGAACTGTAGACACCAAGTCCCTTAATATGACATTTGCAAGCTGCAGAATCACAAAACACAGCATATAATTCAGCCCATTCAAGTCAATAAATGAAACTGTCACAACAACATAGACCTAACTAATGGTCTGATGAAGCTGTTTGGTGGGGTGGTTATGGCGGGAACTCAGTTCAGGGACTAAGGAGTAAATTTTGAAAAAAGGAAATGAAAATGCTGACTGTAAACAACTTCTCAAAGAGGTTTTGCTCTGAAGTGAAGCAGAAAAATGGGGCTTTAGCTGTATGTGCATTTTGAGATTTGTTTCATTTTGAGGATGGAAAATAACAGCAGATGCTTTATACCTGGGGGAGTATCCAGTAGAGAGAATTTGAAAAGTGAGAGCAATTCTAGGAATGCCATTACTGGGCAGACAGGACTGAAAGAACTGGCCTCTGATAACAGGTTGTTGCAATATGAGAGACATCTCGGGGGTGCAGAAGAGGAAATAAAGAGATTGAGATGATTTCCAGCCACTTTCCACTACGCAGGAGCCATACGTGTTTGCCTGGGCCTTGAGCCTAGCCAGCACTGATATTTTGTTAACCAGCAAGATGGTTTTCATTATTGGTCCCACATATCCTGTCTTCTCTCTGAACTCAGTGTAAACTCCATGGCCTCATTATTTCTCCTTTCAAATACTAGTCTCTTCCTTGCCCTCTCCTGCTCCCAGTCAGAGCAGAGTGCTATAATTGAAATGGAAGGCATTTAATTGGTATGTGATGACCAGGAGAGGCACAACAGCGAGGTAAATAGCTGAAGGGGAAGAGTAAATGACCAGGAGGGGGAAGGAGGCGTTAAATCAGGGTACATGACATGACACTAGACTGAAAGCAGGTCACTAATAAATATTTCTGATATTTATATGATAAGATCGAAATAAACTGATTTTTTGAAACACATTGTGCTTTGATTGGTCTTAATGAACCCTGTGTTTTTTCTGTTATTTCATTTTTTCTGAAATGACATATTTTCCAATATCTCGGGAGCAACAATACATGAATAAATTATTTAGGATGATTAAGAAGGACACCGACAAGGGAAATTTCCATAGATTTGTAAGTCATTAAATGTGAACCTCATCAAACAGCTGATAACTTGTGGGGGAGCATCACCATTGGATCTATCAAGAAGAAAAGTAGAATTTTGGATTTGATAGACCTTGAACCTCACACAAGACAAGGTCGTGGTAACTCCGTGCCTCGGCTTCAAAGTTAATATGCCTGTGCCTGAACCTGGCTGGACTTTTGGAGGGAAAGCCTGACCTCTGAAGCTGTGGAAGCCAGAGGCTTGAATTCTGTCAGTTATTTAGTAGCTGAGTGACCTTTGCCCTGTGAGTTAACCTGTCTGAACATCTAGTTTCTCATCTAAAAATTAAGATTAAAAACAGTTCCTGTTTGACAGAGCCACACATAAAGAGACACAATAAATATTAAGGACCTTGTGCCATAACTGGCTATGATAAGCACACAGGATGCTCATAATCATCAGCATCGTCTATAAACTCAAGATAGCGAAAGCTGCCTTGCAAGTCTTAAGAGGATTAAAGGAGATGATTTATGCAAAGTACCTAGAGTGCTATCTACCATGCATCGAGTACTAAATAATGGTTAGCAGCAACTATGAAATGAATTAATGAACTAAATCCTTTAATTCTACATAGCAGCTAAAGCGTGGTGGTGGGCTCTCCTTCTTCTGAACCTCAGACCTGTTAATGTAAGTCTTTCAAGGGTTTTCCTAACAGTGGAGCAGAGACTCGTGAGGCGACAGAGTCAGGAAATAAGAGATATGATTGCGTTTTGGGGGAAAGTGGGAACCAGTACTGTACAAATTTTGCCAAGATGGAAATTAAAGCTGAAAAGATTTCATAGCCCCACGTAACTTGCAAGAGAGAGAAGCAAGATTTTAACCTGTTAGCCAGTTTTTGTTTTTATTTTATTTATTTTTTTTATTATTATATTTTGTCTTTTTGAGACAGGGTATCACTATGCAGTTCAGGCTGTCCTTAAGCTCACTTTGTAGCTCAGGCTGGTCTCGAACTCACAACTATCCTCCTGCCTCAGCCTCCTGAGTGCTGGGATTACAGGCCTGCACCACCACGCCCAGCTTGTTTTTATTTTTATTTTTATTTATTTATTTATTTTTATGTATTTGGTACAGGGTCTCGCTATACAGCTTGGACTCCTAGTGATCATTCTGTTTTCAGCCTCTCCAGAGCTGGGATTATAGGCATGCGCCACCACGCCCAGACTCAGTGGCTGGCTCAGAGTGTCCGAGGGCAAGGCTGGCATGGCATGTGGTGCCAGGGATTGAACCTCAGTCCTTGCACTTGCCTAAGCAGGCACTTAGTCTGCTGAATTATCTAGTGGGCCCTAGCCAGTTTTTAAATGCCTCTGCTTTTAGCTTTTGTTTACCCTTTGAGTACTATACTAGGTAACAGTTCCTCAGTTTTGATAGAAATCTTCCTTTTTCTCCTTAATCTCTCCTTAACTAAAGATATTTCCTACTTTGCTGGAACCTGGGACAAAATTGGCTGGTCTTATTAAGATGACAGTTCTCCAAGATAACTAATTGCCTTCCAATTAAAGTGTCATAAAGTCAAGTATGAACTGCCTACCTAGTTTAAAATTCAAGAAATATATCAAGGATGTTCATGTGCAGGATTCACTGCTAGCTGCTCAGGGAAATTAAAAGTACTTGGACAGGAAATACTCTTTAGGGCTGTTTTTAAGCACCGCCCCACCCCAGGTACTAGGGTACAAAGAACAGGTTCAGACGAAATGAATTCAGATGAGTTCTTCAGAGAAAGAGTTCACCTTTTTCTGAAGAGCTCATTTCTTCCTGGAAAGCATCTCTGAGAGCCACCTTGGGTTGAGAAACCATTTGAACTGCCCTTTAAGAAAGGAGATGGTCAAATGGGTAGAGAACAGGAAGGAGAAAATGAACATAGGCACAGAGTGGAAATTGTGGAGTGCTGAGGGAGTAGTTTGGCTCAAGAAAGAGGACTCATGAGAGATATCTGGAAAAGCAGCTTCCAATTAGACCATGAAGTCCACTTGTAAAGAAGTAATGCTACCACCAACAAACTTCTTGAGAACAAAATCAAGAAAACAATGCCATTTATGGTAGCTTCAAAAATTAAATACCTAGGGATAACCATAGCCAGAGAAGTGAAGGACCTCTGTAGTGAAAATTGTAGTATTCTTAAAAAAGAGATGGAGGAGGACATTAGGAAATAGACACTATTCTACATAAGCAGAACCAATAGTGTTAAAGCAGTCACATTACCAAAAATTACATACAGATTTAATGTATTTCAAATAAGAATATAACATAAAAGAATCAAAACTTATATAGAATCAGAAGAGACTTAGAAAAGCAAAGCATTTCTGAGCGAATGTGCAAAGTAGGAGGCATAATCCTGGATTTCAAGTTATCACCCAAAATTATGGTATAAAAACAGCATGGTATGAATGCAAGAATATGTGGTACTGGCCAACACATGTTGACCAATGGAATAGAATTGAAGAAGCAGAGTTAAACCCTGGCATCTTCAGCCATCTGAGCTTTGACAAAAATATGTGCTGGAGAAGAGATAGCCTCTTTAACAAATGATGATGGGAAAGTGGTTATCCATATGTAGAAGAATAAATCCAGATCCATACCTCTCACCTTGTACTAAAACCAAATCAAAATAATCAAATACCTACATATAAAACTGGAAGCGCTGAAATCTACTGGAAGATAAAATAGGTAAAACTCTTGAAGATACAGTTATAGGCAAGAGGTTTATAAGCAGCACCCCAACTGTACAAGAAATAATACCAAGAATCAACAAATTATACTATGTCAAATGAAATAGCCTCTGCACAGTTAAGGAAATAAATTACAGTGTGAAGAAAAAAACTATAAAAATTTTTGCTAGCTACTCTCAGAGGATTGCTATCTAGATATAAAGAACTAAAAAAATTACCACTCCAATAAAAGACCTAGTCAAACAAAGGACAATGGAAATTAATAGGCACTTATTAAAAGAAGTACAAATGGCCAACGGGTACATGAAAAACTGTTCAGCATCTTTGTCCATTAGAAGGATGCAAATGAAAACAACAGTGATATTCTGAGTATACTCCAGAAAAAACATCTATCATTATAGGACCCAAAAAACCCAAACAAAGAAATAAACAAGCAAACAAATAAATGGTGAAAAAGATGTGAGGAAAAAAAGAGCCTTCCTATCTTACTGGGAATGTGAATGAGTACATTATGGAATGTAGCCTAATATAACCATTATGGAAAGCAGTGTGGAGGTTCTTCAAACAACTAAAAATAAACATTCAAGGGCCAGGGAGATGGCTCCGTGGAATAAGTGCTTCCCTGGCAAGTGCAAGGGCCTTAGTGCAATCCCTGTTCCTGCCCCCCCACAAAAATAATAAATAAATAAATAAATAAATACAATAAACATTCCACTTATCCCAGTACATGATATACCTTAAATCTTTACACACACATCCTTGTTTGTACTTTGGATTACTCGAACGGGAGGAGCCACACAGTGTTTAAGTTTGTATGTCTGATTTATTTCACTCAACTTTATGTTTTCAAAGTATATTCATTTTCCTAGAATTTATCTTTTTTTTTTTTTTGTCTTTTTTGAGACAAGGTCTTGCTTTGCAGCTCAGGCTGGCCTTGAGCTCATACCCTAGAGCCCAGGTTGGTATTTGACTTGCAATGATCCTTATGCCTCAGCCTCAGGAATGCTGGGATTATAGGCATGCACCACCATGCCTAGTTATCCTTCTTTTTTTTTTTTTTTTTTTTTTTTTTTTTTGGCAGAAGCAGGGATTGAACTCAGGCCCTTGAGCTTGCTAGGGAAGTGCTTATTCCACTGAGCCATCTCCCGAGCCCTATCCTTCTTTATAGAGAGATGGAATTCCTTTGCATATGGATATTTTCTTCCCCCATTCATCTCTTGATGACCGATAGGCTGTTTTCAGGGTTTAGCAATCATGTTGCTATGAACATTGGTATGCGTGTATCTCTATAAGATGACGACTTTAGCTCCTTGGAGAAGATACTTAGAAGACTGGGTCAAATGAAATTTCTATTTTTTTGAGGAATTTCCATAATAATTAATAATAACAAAATAATAATAATAAAACTGGATGCGTTGAATCCTAAAACTGTGCTTATATACAGATTATGCATGTGGGCCTAAAATAATGTTATATATTCAGAGCTAATGAAATTGTAAGCCACGTGCGGCATGCTTTAATATATTTGAGCTAATTGGCTGTTAAAGATATTAATTAAGCATTTGATTAACAACATTTGGCTTTTAAAGTTCACCTTCCAAGCAGCTCAGCTAATCTGTCCCCTGCTCTCACTGCTTAACTGGAACTGCATGCCAAAGGGCAGCAATGATGTTCTCACTGCAAATTCAAAGAGCACTTCAGATTGTTTTGTAATCAAAATTGTATTTAATTGTAAGGATCTAATAGTGCTGCAGAGTTTATAATATTAAACTATTCTGAGATGGCGTGGCGGTGCGCGTGCTTATAACCCCAGCATTTGGGAGGCTGAAAACAGGAGAATCTCTACTAGTCTGATCTTCGTAGTGAGACCTAATAGACCCTGTGGACTATTAGGTTTGGGGTGCAGATGGGGTTGGGGGTCCCGGCTGAGGAGCAGGAGCTGGCAACACAGACTCAGCCCCAAGGTCAGAAGCTGGGGTCAGCCTGAGCCAGGCCTGGAAGCTCACCCTGGCACTGTGTTCCCACTGAGAGCTGAAATCTACACCCAGCGCTGTTCTGGGCACCCGGAACTTCTGGCGTGAGCAGACAGCATCCTGGCCAGCATTCTGCGCCTTAACAGCAAAGGAGCCAAAACAGCACAAAAAGTTCTTTTACTCTTCTTTATATGATTGTATTACCTTAACATTTTTATTTTACTTTTAAAATTTAATCTTTTTATTATTTATTTTTACTCTTTACTGCTTTCTTCCTTCTATACGTGTCCCTGATACTTGTATCCCACTATTTTACACTATTTATTTATTTATTTTGGTGGAACCAGGGATTGAACTTAGGCCTTTATGCTTGTCAGCGAAGTGCCATCACCCCAGCCCCACACTTTTTTAAATGAGAGTGCCTGTGGTTCTGTGCTTGACTACTCTTACCTTTTTCTCCCTCCCAATATGGTCTGTAGTAGGTAAGGGAACCTTGATACATTATGCACACCCCCACCTGGCCTTAGCCATATCCCCTCGCCTGGCCTTTTTCTCTTTGCTTTATCCATTCTCAGCTTCACTTTTCTGTCCACATTTTCAATTGTCTCCCTTGAACTTTTTCTCTAACATTTATATCCATCATAGAATCTTTCCATCTCTATTTCCTATTACTGATTTGCGGTATTTTCCCTTTCTAAATATATGACAACATACCCTTCACATCTACAGGATTCTGCCTTCCCATACCACAGAGCTGAAGACTCAAATATTTTCCCTTCTGGGCCAGTGAGATAGCTCAGCAGTCTGAAGCACCTGCTTAGGCAAACTTAGGCAAGTGTGCAGGGACTGAGGTTTGATCCACGTTACCACATGCCAGGCCAGCCCCACCTAAAGCATGGACTTAGCCCACCACCAAAAAGAAAAAAAAAAAAAAAAGAAAAATATTCCCCTGTATTTTTTTGCATTCTCTCCCCACCTCCCTGGCATTATCTAGTTCCCTAACCACACCCCCCACTGCGGGAGCGGGCTTAGATAATAAATTTTATTTTATTTATTTTTATATATTTTTAGTACAGGGTTTACAAGGTCTACAGGGTCTCACTATGTAGATCGGACTCACAGTGATTCTCCAGGGGAAAGGGAGGCTTCAAGCAGAGTCTTATGGTTCTATCGTTGTTATTACTCCTGGTAGACTCCGCTGTAATAGATTAGTTGAACTGATTCCACAGGAATAAACCTGACTCAGTGGACAGTTGCATGACAGTGAATGGTCTGCCAGTCCCACCGTCACATCCTATCACATCCAGGGAGAGGGACAGCAAGAGTTCCTAACCCAAGAACTTAATCTCAATCTGTCTGTGCAAGGAGGCCTGCGACCTGGCATAAGAGGTCCTGAGGGTGAGTTAACTTCAGTCCTCCAGTGGAGGGATCAGACCAATTGGTGGGATGAGTGCAGTCAGACCCTCTGGGAGGAGCTACTTGGGAATCACACGTGCAGGGTCTCTCTGGATCTAGTCTGTGTTCCCATTGGACAGTTTATTCCGTTAAGTTTGTTTTCCTGTCTTTTGGAGACAGGATCTCGCTGTGCAGTTCAGGCTGGCCTTGAGCTCACCATGTTGTGCAGGCTGGTCTCAATCTTGGAATGATCCTCCTGTCTCAGCCTGAGTGCTGGGATTACGAGCATGTGCCACCATGCCCAACTTGGATTAATTATTATGTGTTTCTGGATTGATTTAGTAGTGTGGGGTTAAGTTATATTCTTTTATGATGTCATGTGTTCATCAGGTTGTTACCTGTATTTTTTCTCAACCCCCTGAGAAAATATTATTTAAGTATTTCTTTATTCTTTTTCCAAATACAGAAACTCCTCCAAGCCTCTTAAATTTCCTGTACTTAGCTCCCGTGCCATCACTCCTGTCTTCACTAATCCTCTGTCCTCCCCATCCTAAACCTTTGCCTCTTCCATGTCTTACCCATCTTATTGTCCTCCACATAGTTTTCTTTGACTACAGACCCTTTTCCTCTTATATCTCACTCTTGCCTCCAGAAAAGCCTCTAAAGACTCTCACACTTCAGCTAGACATATGCCAATAGACCCAGAGCCCTCACCAGCCTTGCCTTCTCACCTCCCACCATTCCCCCCTGTGAGTCTTCCTCTCAGTGCCTGACACCCCAACCACCTCTCCCATTCTCCCCACCTCTCCTCACTGCAAAGCAACCGCAAATAACCAATGATCATAGTGTGCACGGGGACTAGACAAAGGGTGAAGAGGACTATCATACAGAAGTGCTATAAGACTGAATATGTGGATGCTGCTATAGATGGAAGCAATTCTCTAAGTAAAACACAGGTACAGAATAGAAATCACTTAAAGTCAATAACAGAAGGAGTAAATGCTAGCATTAGACTTACAAAGCTAAAAATTATTCCTGGGGAGGCAACATCCTACTAAAAGGTTTCATATAAGCCACAAACTCTCTTCACTTCTCTAATCCTCAACTTACTGTACCACCCAAGAGAAGAAAAAAAAGAAGCAAGGAAACAGAAGATCTTCAGACTGCCCCATTCCTCCCAAGGCAGACCAAGGGGCCACAAAGGAAGAAAAAAACAAATACCAGCTAGTAGAGAGCTATGAAAAGATCTTAGAAATGATGAAGAAAATAGGTGAGTTTAAACAGGAAATGCAACAAAAGTCTGTAACAATTATACCCAATATTGCCATAGTGAATTTTGGGGAAATAGGTTAAAAATTGGATAAGCTGACCAAAATAGTTCAAAATTTGAACAACAGATTCAATAAAAATATGGAATCCTTGAAAAGGTGTCAGACAGAAATGCCTGAAACAACAGCACAGAATTCATACATTGCAGAAAAGATTAATGTGAAGACCGTATCTGAGGGTGAGGACAAAATAGTGGATTACAATAAAAAGCTCAAAGATGCCAAAAAAACCATAAGGGAACAAGAGACTGGAAGCAGCCACTAGAAGACTATACAAAGACCAACCTAGCATCAACCAGAGTTAGACAAAAACTAGAAGATAGCACAGAATGACTCACCACTCTGATTACAGAAATTATGTAAGAAAATTTCCCAAACATGGGAGTTTAAAATGCAAATAAGCATTGCTTATAACCCAGAACACTTATGATACATGAAGTTCACTGAGCTATATCCTTATTGAATTCAGAGATATTCAGCAAAAACTAAAAAAGGCAAACAAACAAAAACTAAAAAATCCAGAATATTAAAGGCAGCCAGAAAAAAAACAAAAACCACATATACCAATTAAAATCACAGCAAACTTCTCATCACAAACCCCAAAGGCCAGAAGAACTTGGAGTGAAGTACTTCAAGCCCTAAGAACAAATGACTTCCAACCCAGCTTAACTTACCCAGCAAAGTAGTAAGGGATTTCCATGAAAAATATTAGCTCAGAAGAAATGTGAGAGCTACACTAGGTCTAGAGATAATACTCCAGAATACTCATTTGAGTGAAGTCATCCATCTCAAGTACAAAAAGGTCAAGAGCCTCAAGTCATTTGTTAATATTAAAAGCCTTCTCCAATCACTTGTTAATACTAAAAAGCCTTCAAAATGAATAGACAGATTTAATACATTTGTGTTAGCCCTGAGAACAAAAGGAGCATATTAAAGCTTTGGAAAATGTGTAACATTTAATGTGCTTTGCAAAATAAGAAGAGATATTGAATTTCTGGGAAAAAGGAAGTCTATAAGCATAGGAACACCCAGAGGACAAATATTTCAGTATAGAGATCAAACTCTGGACCTTGCACTTGCCAGGCAGGGGCTTATGCTTCTGAGTTATTTCCCTAGCCCACATTGTCTTATTTTATTCCCACATAAAATGGATTCTAAGAGAGTGAAACCCAAACACACACACACACACACACACACACACACGCATGCATGCATGCATGCACACACACACATGCACACATGCATACACACACATACACAGCTTGGAACATTAAGTAGCTTTCCAGATTTATACACCTAGTAGTGTTAGAGTAAGAATTTAAATTCAAGGGCCATGTTCTTTCTTTCTTTTTTTTGAGACAATAAAATTATGAGATTTAAGCATACAAAATTGGTTTAAAAAGCTAAAAAGAGAAAAAGTTTAAGCATTTACTTTTCCTTTAAATGGACCAGTAGAAATCAGCAGTACAATTTTTCCAGCTATCCTGTTTGTATACATACATATATCTTTTTTCTCTTCTATACATATATACATACATACATATATTCTTTTCTCTTCCATCTTTCCTTTTTACTCCTTTCCCCATCCCAGTTGTTCCTTCCCTATGAGAAGTTTCTTTCTCTTTCATAGTATCTATTGTACCTTTCAGATTTTATTTACCCTTTCAGGATCTTACAGTAGTGGGACAATTTGATGTTGATACATGTGGGTCTGATTTATTTCTTTTATGATAATGGTCTCTAGTTGCAGCCATTTACCTATAAAACCTTAAGTTTATCTCATAGTTGAGTAATATTCCATTGGATAAAAAATATCACACCTTTTTATCCATTTCTCAGTTGATGGACATCTATCTTGATTGTTTCCAAGACAGCTATGACAAATTGTGCTGCTATAAACATGGATGTGCATATTTTATTGTGGCATGATGTTTTCAGTTCTTCTGGAAAAATATCCAGAAGGGGAATAGTCATTCAAATGGGACTTCTAATCCTAGTTTTATGAGGAATTTCTGCACTAATTTCCATAGTGGAGGTACCAGCCTGCACTCCCACTGACAATGGAGAAGCGTTGCTTTTTCTCCACAGCTTCTCCAGTGTTTGTTATTGGTTGACTTCTTGATAACCATTTATTCTGGCATAAGATGGAATCTCAGCATTGTTTTAACTTGCATCTCATGAATGACCAATAATGGTGAACTTTTTTTCATATATTTATTTGCCATTTGTATTTCTTTATCTGAAAAGTGTGTATTCATCTTAGATGCCCATTTTAGGATTGGTTCTTTGAATTTACAAGGTCTGTTTTTTAAAATTATGTATATGTTGTAGATATAAGTTCTTTGTGTGAAGGAGAGTCAGCTAAAATTTTTTCCAAGTTTGTGAGTTTTCTTTTTATTCTGTTGGTGATTTCCTTTGATGTGTAAAAACACATGAGATCCTAGTTGTTTGGTTTTTGTTTATGTAGTTTGGTTTTTGTTTATGAACTCTCTCCCTACCACTATGTCTTCAAGATTCCTACCTACTTTTTCCTCCAGTAGATTTAATGCTTCTGTTTAATATTTAGATTTTTGATACACTTTGACTATATTTTTGTGCCTGGTGATAGATATGGTTCTAATTTTAGCAAGTTTTTCCAGTATTATTTTTTGGCTGGCTCAGGATGCCTTAAGAGCAGGTCTGGTGGATCTGAGAATCTAGGGATTGAACCATGGTATTCTTCACCTGACTGTATTTGCATAAGCAGGTACTTAAATAACTGAGCTAATTGGCAGGCCCACTCCAGCAAAGGGGCTATTTTTCTTCCAATGAACATGCTTGGCTCCTTTGTCAAAGATAACATGGCTGAGTATGTTTGTGCCTGTATCTTCTAATGTTTTCCATTGATCCTCAGGCTTGTTTTCTCTTGCTAGAGCCATGTTGATTTTACCATAGTAGCTTCATAGTATAATTTAAAGTCAGGGAATGTGATGCCTCCTGTCTTTCCTTTGTTTCCCAGGATTGCTTTTGCTATTCTAGCTCTCTTCTGGGTCTAGATGAATTTTAGGAATGTTTTCTCTAGATCTGTCAGGTATACTAAAGGTATTTTAATTGGGATTTATTGAATCTGTATAACAATTTTGAGGGTATGGTCATTTTCACAATGTTGCTTCTTCCTATCCATGAGCAAGGGATATATTTCCATTTTTCTGAAATTCCTATTTGATTTTTTTCCAGTGTACTGTAATTTTCACTGTATGTATCTTTCACTTCCTTTGTTAGATTGATTCCTAAGTATTTTTTTTTTTTGATGTCATTGTGAAAGAGGTGATTTCTCTAATTTCTTTCTCATTGTGTTTGTTGTTCGTGTACAGGAATGCTATCGATTTTTCTGTGTGGAGTTGGTATCCAGCTATGCTACTAAATGTGGAGATTAAATCTATAAGACTCTTGTTGGAGTTTTGGGGGTGTTCTATGTAGAGCATCATGTCATCCACCTGTGAATAATAAGTACTTAGCTTCTTCCTTTCCAATCCTTATTCTCATTATTTTTCTCTGTTGTCTAATTGCTCTTCTAATGTTTTCAGAATTATATTGAATAGGAGTGGTGACAGTGGACACTGTCATTCACTGATATTGAGTTATTCAGAATTTTTATATCTTCTTGATTAATCTTTGGTAATTCATATGTATCTAGTAAATTATCCATTTTTGTTGTGTTTTTCATCTTGTAAGAGTAAAGATTTTCAAAGTGGGTATTGATGATCTTCTGAATTTCTATAGGATCTACAGTGATTTACCCCTTTCTTTCCTTATTGCATAAATTTGAAGTTATTCTTTCCTTTTTGGATAAGGTTGGCTATTGGTTTATCAATTTTATTTATTCTTTCACAGAATCAACTGTTTGATTCATTCTTTATTTTTTTCATCTCCACTGCATTTATTTCTGCTCTAATCTTTATCATTTCCTGCCTTCTTTAGGCTTTGGGCTTGACTTTTCCTTTTTCTAGAAGCTTGAGGTGCAGTATAAAGTTGTTTATGTGGGCTTGTTCTGTCTTCCTGGTGTAAGAATTTATCATTATAAATTTCCCTCTTAGGACTGCATTCATTGAACCTGTTGAGTCCCACAGGTCCCAGTAAGTTGTATGTGTATTCCTGTTTAATTTTAAATATTATTTAATTTAATCTCTGAGGGTGTTATTAGTTTCCCTATACTTTTGCATTTTATTTTGTCAGTAAATTCCAATTTCATTTCACTCTGGTCAGATAATATGTATGGGATAATCTCAATTCCTTTGCATTTACTTAAGCATGTTCTATGTGCTACTATATGGTCTGTTTTGGAGATCATCCTATATGCAGCTGATAGGAATGTGTATTCTGGTGTTATTGAGAGAAACACTCTATAAAGTTCTACCAGACTCATTTCTGCACCAGTTTGGTTTAGTTTTGTTATTTCTTGGGTGACTTTTTGTGTGTGTAGTTGATCTATCTCTTTGTACCAATGGAATATTAAATCTCCCATTACAATTGTGTTATTGTGCATTTGACTTTTCACGTCTGTCAAAATTTGTTTGATATAGTTGGGTGCTTTTGTATTTGGTGCATATATATGTATTTACAATTGTTATCTCTTCCTCTTGCAGTTGTCCTCTACAAGTATTTAGTGGCCTTTTTTATTTCTTTTGATCACACTTGAAGTTTACATTGTCTGTAAACAGAATAGCTACTCCTGCTTTTTTTCTGGGTTCCAGGTGCATGGATTATTGTTTTCCATCATTTGACTTCCAGTTTGTGTTTAACTTCCAGTTAAATGGGTTTATTATATAAAGAATATTGTTGGAGTTTGTTTCTTGATCCACTCTGTCTGCTTCCTTTGATTAGCAAATTGAAGCCATTTATATTGATGGCTATGATTGATATACATAGTCTTATCTTTATTATTTTCTTACTGTTGGTCTGTTGCTATCCCCCCTCTATTTAATTGCTTGCTCTGCTTGCAATTATTCTGTCATTGTGGTCATTTTTGTCTCTTTCTAGAATATCTTTTAGTAGTCTTTCTAGTGCTGGTTTTGTGGTCATGAATTTCTTCAGGTGGGGCCAGCATGGCACACTGGGGACTGAGCCCTGGCTGCTGCATCTGCCTAAGCAGGCACTTTAATCTGCTAAGCTATTTGGCAAGCCCTTTCTCCATTAATTTTGAAAGATCATTTTGCAAGGTGTATCAGTCTGGATTGGAAGTAGTTTTGTCTCAGGACCTGAAATACTTCACTATAGCTCTTCTTTTTTTTTTTTTTTTTTAATTTTTATTTTACTGAAGTACAAATATCAATGAGACAGTTTTAACATACCTTGACAAGATGGATTTGATAAATTAATACATTGCAAGCTGTTTTCATAATGTTTTGGTGTCATAGAAGGTGCATACATGATATTATACTTACAGACATTATTATAGCATATGTCTCTTATCAGTAAATTAAGAGAGTGTAGCTGTTTGCGTATCTTATTTTTTATACCTGAATTACACTACAGCTCTTCTTGATTTGACAGTTTGTGTTGAGAAATGTGCTGTGATTCTGATGGCCTTTCCTTTATGTGTTTCTTTTTCTCCAACAGCTTTTAATATTCTCTTCTTTTGCTGAATTTCTGGGATCTTGATGAGTGTAGACTTATTTTCATTATAGCTGATTGGAGTATGCCTCAGTTATCTGTATGTCAGATTCTTTCCCAATGCTTGGGAAATTTTCTGCTACTACATCTGACAAGTTTTTTTCTGTCATTTGTGTTGATTCCAGTTGTTTTGTTGACACCTATTAGTCTTATATTGCTTTTCTTTGCATCAACTTGCAGCTGTTGAATTATCATTTCCTGGTTGCTTGATATTTTTAAGAGATCTTTCCTTTTGTGATCACCAGCTTTCTTCAAGGTCTGAAAGTCTATCCTTAGTTTAGTTCTTCTTCTTCTTCTTTTTTTTTTTTTTTTTGCAGAACCAGGAATTGAACTCAAGCCTTTGTGCTTGCCAGGGAAGGGGTTCACGCGTTTTTGCCAGCTTTCAATGGAATTTTAATTTCCTGGATGTCTGTTTGAATCAGTTTCATGCATTCTAATTATTTTGTATATTGTTCAATGTTTTCATCCACCATCTTTCCATGCTCTATTTTTTTAAAATCTATGTCTTCTTTAGGTGTACTGAGCTGTCATTATTGTTGCCTTTTTTTTTTTAATCTGAGAGATTATTTGTGATCTGATGTCTTCTATAGTCCAGTGGAGTTTTCCTTTATCAGTTGCTATCATTTCAGAAATTTCAGGTGTGTCACTTCCAAGTTCTTCTGTATCAGTGTCTCCCGAACTTATTCTGGTAGTGTTGGAGGTCTAAGGTTGCACTTCTCTCCTTTGTTTTGACATTTTTGAAGCTCCTGAAGTTCACTGGGAATAATAGTCACTGCTGCAACGCTGGGGGGTGGGTGGAGTATGTATCCTATGCCATGCTCTTTCTGATACAGTCTATATTCATTTAAATATGACTTCTGATATTCATTTGACAATTTCCATACATGTATCATTCAGTTGGCATTTTTATTGGGATTGTCAAGGCTTTATAACTTCTTTTGGTATACTAGTTCACTTTCATGTGTCAACTTGACTGGGCTAAGGGATCTCCAGGGAGCTAGTAGAATATCATGCATGTGTACTTAAGCTCGTGTATGTATGCAAGTATTTCTTCTGCAAGGAGATTGCCTTAGTCTGCTGCCATGATCAGCAGACTAAGTAAAAAGATCATCCTCACCTTTGTGCATGGGAACCATCCAAGTGACTGACCATCTTGCATCTTCTGCTTTCAGATATTGGCACTCCTGGTTCTTGGGCCTTTGGACCCATTGGGTCCTGGTTTTTAAGAAATTTAAGCTTGGGGCTGGAACTATGCCATCAGCTATATCATCCTACTTACAGCATCTCCTGAAACTTCTCAGCCTCCATAATTGCATGAGTCACTCTATCATAATAAATCTTTTTATGTGTCTCTGTGTATCCTATCAGTTCTGTTTCTCAAAAGGACCCTGACACTTGACTAGAATTGCCATCTTATACTGCTGAGTTTTTCAAACTACTTATCTCCTTTTATTTAACCCTTCTTTAATGTCTCTAATGAAATTGTTTTACATTTATTTTATTTTCATCTAGACATTTTCTTTTTTGGTTTAGAAATTTATTGTTTAATACGCAAGCTTCATATAGCTTTAATTTGAAAGAAAAAAACAAAACAAAAAAGTGAAACAAAGACACTATTTCCAAGTCCAGGCCCTTCTTCTGACATTTCAGAAAACAAAGATTTCATATAACTGAAGGATCCATCCATCCTTCCTGGGACAACTTCACTGCTTTTATAAGCAGGGGAAGAGGGGGAAGGCAGGGAATGGTGAAGAGGGAGAGAGGAGAGAAAAAAAAAAAACCCAGAACAGACTAGAATCCAGTTCTAGTATTCTGAATCAACATGTCACACATCCGTATGAGCCTAGTGTCCTGCAAAACAAGCTTTCATTTTTCTGCCTCAAGTTGGAGTTCGAATCCTGATTCCTTTCAGCAGCGATTCCACAGGCGACGGGGAAGATGGTAGCATTGGAACGTCCACTTATGCTTCTGTGGTAGTCCAACAGTGTTTTGATTCTGGACTAGCTTGCAAACCATGCAAGGTTGGAAATAGAACTTAAACGGGCATGAAGACTTAAATAAAAGAAGTAAAGAAACAAACAAAAAAAGAAAAGCAAAGCAAAGGGGGCAAGTCTCTCTGGGAATAGCAAGGGCCATTTAAAGAAATAAGAATGCCAAAACTACTTAAACCCCTTTTTCAAAAAGAGATTTTTTTGGCTTAAAATATTTTGCTTTAAATGAATTTATGTCAGCTGTCAATGAAAAAAATGTCACCAATACACTGTGGACATCTTTTGCAATGTAAATTCATGTCCCCCTTTTTTATATGGTGAACTTCAACCTCGCAATTATTACAACAAATGTTATAGTGTAAAGCTCAAACACATTTTATTTTATATATTTATTTTTGGGAAGGGTCTACATGGTGTTCAGGGTCTCACTACTAGATTGGATTCATAATGATCCGCCTGTTTACAGCCTCCCAAGAGCTGGAATTATAGGTGCTTGCCATCACTCCCAGTCTCAATTGCCATCTCAGTGCGCCCTGAGAGCGGGCTGGCATAGCAGGGCCATGGATCAAACTCCCAGCCACTGTGCCTGCTTACAGGCACTTTAATCTGTTGAGCTATTTGGCTGGCCCTCAAACACATTTTAGCAATTTTGAAATTGAATTGGGTATAAACCAAATACAATTTACATCCTAACCAACTCTCCTAGAACTGAGGGGACACTTGATCCTTCCAAATGGATCACAGAGCCTTTTCCCGCCGGTGCTTGTTTAAGTCATCCAGGTTGTCTTCAGCTTCGCTCTCAGGCTCGGGGGCTGCCTTAGGTTCTTCGTGTGCTGATGTGGTTGTGGCAGTAGCAACAGCCTCAGGAGTAGCAGGAGCTGCAGTAGTTGCAACCACAGCCTTTTCCTTCTTGTGTTTTTTGTGTTTATCCTCTTATGTTTCTTGTCCTTTTTCTTCTCCTTGTCCTTTTTCTTCTCATCTTCTTCTTTATTGAAATTCTGGGCTGGTGATGGGCTTGGTGCGAGGCTCTTAACCTTCCTGGCGGGCACTGCAGGGGATCAGTTTATGGAGGGCAATTGAGGCTGGACAGGGAACGGGGTGCTGGGGGCTTTTTAGCTACTGGCTCAGGGAACCCAGAGACAGATCGAGAGGGAAGAGCCCATCTTACTGACCACAGGCTCGGTGAGGCAATTTTTTTTTTTTTTTTTTTTTTTTTTTTTGGCGGAACTGGGGATTGAACTCAGGCCCTTACATTTGCCAGGGAAGCGTTTATTCCACTGAGCCATCTAAGTTCTGGAATTCTGGAGACTCTTCTAATGGGCCTGGTAGTCGGAGGTGGGGACTACCTTCTTTGCGGTGAGGCCGTTGTTCCTCTTTGAGCGGGTGGAGGACTTGCGGTATGAGGAGCTTGAGACCGCGGGGAGGGAGAATGGCATTTGTTTGGTTGTGGTGACCTGGTCTTCATGGGAGCATGGCTAAGGAAGACCTTTTCCAAGGCTTTGGTGAGACAGAAGGTGAGTGTCTCTTGGCGGCTGGGGAACGTCTCTGTTTGGGAGGTGGAGAGGGGGAGACCAGGTTCTTTGATGGTGGGGATGGCAATGCCCTTCTCTTGGGAGGGGTGGGGGCCAGCCATCCCTCTCTGGAGATGGAGAAGGAGAGCACCACCTCTGTATGGGAGGAGAGCATCTTCTCAGGGAAGGTGAGCACTGCCAAGGGGGGGGTGCGGGAGTCCTTCATCGTGGCGGTGGTGAGGGGGATCTGCACCAACAAGGAGGACGAGAAGGAGGAGGAGGAGGAAGAGGAGGAGGAGGAGGAAGAGGAGAAGCTGGTGAGGGTGAGCAGGGTCTTCTGGTGGCAGAGGGGAGGGAGAGGTGAGGTCTTTTTCTGGCACTTTTGTGGTGATGGAGATGCACTCTGGGAAGGGAATGTCTCTGCCCCATCACCTTTTTTCTCATGTGATCGCTTGGGGTGCCCATCTTCAGAGGAATGACACATTTTTGGTAGTGGAGTAACTGGCTATCTTTTTCTTTTTTGGAATTCTTTTCTCCGGAGTAGGTTCTTTAGGTTTTGGCATGGGAACTTTCAGGATGTCACTAGTAGGTGTGACCTCTTGTACTGAAGCTTCTTTTACTTTCAATGAAGGTTCAGGGAACTGCGGAGTTTTTTCTTTCTTTTCTGGAGCAGAGGAAGGATTCTGGCTCTTGATTCTGTGTCAGGGAGATCAAGAATGACTGTGCTTTCTCTTCTGATGGGGGAAAATCATTTTCTAGGGGAAGGAGATCTGGATTTGCATCCTTTTGGGCTTCCAGACCTTTCTCTTTTTTTCTCTGCTGCTTTCTTTTTCTTCCTTATCCCTCTTATCTTTGTCTTCATCCTTTTTCATCATTTCCAGTTTTTCATGTTCAATCCATCTGCTTTAGTTCTTCTTTCTTTAGCTCTAGGAAAGCAGGAGGGATTCCAGCAATGTTTTCCTGTGCACTTAAAAGCAGGAGTCAACGTTCTCAAATAAATTCTCTAGCATTTTTCTCATTAAAAAACCCAGTCAGGTTGATTTGCACCATGTTGGAATCTGGACTCATTTCCAGCTGGTTAAATATAAACTCAGTCCCAACATTATCTTCAAATCCAAGGGATTTCTGTTACTCGTTTTGTTATCCAAGGCTTTATAACCTCCAAATTTAGTTTGTTCATGTCTACCTTTTTATTTTTTCTAGGCATTCTTCAAATTTCACCAGCTTCAGTAGTTTCTTCTGTTTATTGCTGAACTGGTTATCCTGTTCCACACTTGTTCTGCAAAAGAATCACACATCCATCTTGCTGTCTCACTCAGAGATCCTCATCTTGACATTTTCTATTTCAACAATATTCTTTTGTTGTTTTCTGCGATGACCCTGGTGAGTTTTGGTAGGAGGAAGCTATATCACTAGTATCAAGGTCTCTGTAGGGCAGTCTGTTCTTTGGGGATATCTTCTGTGTGTGAGAGATTCTTGGTTTGTGTCTGTTCCAAGATCCTACCTTCCCAATTATTTCAGAGTGGAAGTTGGTTTCTGTCTGGCTCTGTTCCCAGCCTTTTTGTACAGGGCATGGTGAGGATATTACCCTAGAGCTTCCCAATATTGTTACCCAAGTGAGAACAAGTGATTACAAAGTGACATCCTAGATACAGTAGTACAATTAGCAATAATAATAGCATCAAGCACAATGTAGAAATTGAGAAACTGTGGTAACTATTAATTTTGTACTTTAGACCATAGGAGCAAAGTCTGTAGTTATAAAACAGAACCAATTGTGCATTAGGAGTTTGTATACAAAGCGTTTCCAGTTGTCAGGGTGGATCTACCCTGGGTTCCTCTGGAGGAGCTGGCTCCTGGGTCCCAGTCAGTTCCTGTGCTGCCTGCTGGCCTGTGGTGTAGAGGATGGGACAGACACCTAGGTTCCTCCAGACTAAGACTCCTGCGATTGTGGAGGGGCAGTGGGTCTCTCCCCTCCCTTACAGCTCACCTTTTCTCCTGGGTAAATTGGTAGATTCTATCCCCTGTACTTTTATTGTAAAGCAGCAATTTATTCTGAGGTGGTGGGATTATTCCCATAGAAGACTTAGTTTTGGGTATAACAGAATCTTTATTAGTTATTGCTGGCATCCTAGTGTGAGATCCACATGGATTGGAACAGAATCACACTTGGCCTGATTCTTTGTTCTGCTTTGGTTTATATGCTTACATTGGTTGCCAGGGCAAACAGGTTGGAATGTTGTGGTTATCAGTGTAGGATTTTGTGGGCTATCATTAGTACAGGTTATGGACCAGGCATGGAAATTTAAAGTAGCATATGGTTTGACTCTACTGCCTTTAATTATTTCTGCTTTTCCCCTTATCTCTTTCACATTTGTGAAGTCTTAACAAGGCTGGGGAAGGAGTGAAGGATTGGGGCAATTTAGCCAGGGTATATAGGGGCAACCCAGCCTAGATGTTCCCCATAAATAAAGAATTCCAGGCAGGGTCACACTGAGTTGATTCTGCCTCGGTTTTTCCTATTTCAAGGGAACTGGCTTAAGATGAGATTAATCCCTCAAGGACTGCCATCCCCTATAATTCATTACAGCTTAAATGAGGCAAGGCCTTCTAGGTTGGACATAAGTAAAGCAAGAACTTGATAAATAAGAGGTACAATAAGGAAATTACAAAAGTATGTACAGAAGAAATAACTGAAGTTTTCAGTAAATAAATTCACAATTTACAAAATTTCACAGTGGACAGCAGTAGTGCTACAGTTTATGTCTAGATGTCCTCCCTTCACCACAATGCCTCATGCAGTAATGGGACAGGCTTCTAGAGTTTAAGATTAATTATTGATGGCCAAATGCTGGGAATATGGCTGTGGGTGCTACACCCACCCTGGGGTGATAGCCTGCATGCAATATAAGTGAGGAAAAGGGGCTTGCTCTTCATTGTTCCTCATTTTGCCTTTCTGCTTTTGCAGTTTTCTGCCACCTTGACCTGCTGCCCCTCAGCCATGATATACTGCCCTGGAACCAGCTGAGTATGAACTAAAACCTTCACAAACTGTTAGCTAAGTGAACATTTCCTTTCCTTAATTTTGGACATCAGGTATTTGTCTCAGCAACAAGAGAAAAGCAACTAAGACAAATAGCTTGTTTCATAACATTGTAAGTGGTAAAACAGCAAGAAGTCCTGTATCCAGCCAGAAACAAGGATGCCAGGAACTCTGGAGGGTATTTACATAAGCAGCCCACCATGGAATGATGATTCAGCAGCAATTTTTCATGAGGAGCGGACTGTGAGTATTAACTAAGGCATGATGTTTGCCATTTTAAAAGCGAAGCACAGGCCAGGCTGAATCAGGCCAAACTTGCCTCTGGGCCCTCCTCCCTCTTCCATTTCTGTAATCTTCTCCAGTTTATTATTTTTTCCTCAAAGCCTCCTCTTTGCCACATCCATCTAGACTTGCCTTATCCTCAACTTTCCCAGGGCTCCAGAAAAGAACCTCAACTGGTCCATACTTCACCTTCTCTATTCTTATTTAGAATATTAAGTTAGTCAGTGAAAAAAATGAAGGATGCAGTCAATCTATATCCAATAGCTAGGTAAGGATTTCTCAAATTAGGCTCCAAGCACATAATCCTAATGTTTTGAGAGGTCTATGGGAATTAGATAGCTAATATTTATCGAACATTTATTATGTGTCAGTTGTAGTCTTATTTATTTTCATTGTAATCCTATAAAGCAGAAGCCTATATTTTCATTTACCAGATTAGCAAACTAAGCCCTATGATTTCATCCACATCAAATACAACCATGAAAAGGTTAACTACTTAACTCAAAGTCATACAGCTAATAAATGGTAATGTAAGGACTCAAATCCAGGCAGTGTGAGTTTAGAGTTCATGCTTTCAGTTAACCACTTTGCAATGATGTCACTTGGGGTTCAGTTGGAGCCAAGATGGCCTTATGCATATGTCTAGCAGTTGTCTGGGAAGCTTTTTGCCAAGTAGTGTTTCCAGTAGGATAACTCAGACTGCTTCTATGGTAGCTGTATCCCAACAGGGATAACATCATGTGGAAATTACCTGGAAGTACAGAAACCTTTAAGTATACTAAAGGTTTTCCTATAGGTGAAATACCACATAGAAATACAGAGCATATAAAGATACTTACATCACATTGTCTATATGGCATTCAAATTCTTTGTCATTGTTCTCATTAGAAATTGTACCCTGCCCTTAAATGTGGGCTGGTTGGCATTTAGCCCATAGAATACAATAGAAATAATGTTGCACGACTTCTAAGTATAAATCAGTAAAGGCACTAAGCCTGATCCTTTCAGACTTTCATTCTGGAGAAAGCCAAATGACAGGTAATAAGTTCACTATACCAGAGGGGCTGTGAGGTTCTTTGAAAATCTAGCCAGCCAACTGCTAGCATCAATTGTCAGTCACAGGAGTGAGCCATCTATGCTGTCCAGTCCAGGTGAACCTTCAAATGACTGAAGGTTATATTGACATCTGATTGCCACTATATAAAAGACTTCAAGAAGAACTACCCAAGCAAGTTCTTTCCAGATTTCTGAGTCATAAAATTATAAACATAACAAACTATTTTAATCACTAATGTTTTGGTGTGTTGTGTTCCCTTAAGAACAGCAACAGTAACCAGAATGGTTTACCAACAAATATAAAACAGAGTTAAAAAGCAAGAGCAAGAAATACAATAAGCTTAAAGGCTTAGGACAGCCTGGAAGAACCACAGTACCTAAGTTCTATTGCATACAAGGTTTACATTTTTTCCTTCTTTGCTGTACTAGTCTTCTCTATATTATTATAAGAACCAAAAGGGAGTAAGCAAGACTTCAGCAGATTGAAGTAGCCTGAACCCACTGTATTAGTCATGTTTCTTGTCTCTAAGACTCAATACTCAACACCCATAACTTTTTTTTTTTTTTTTTTTTTTTTTTGTATCTTAGGGAAGGGTCTACAGGGCATTCAGGTTCTCAGTATTAGAGCAGATGCATAGTGATCTACCTGTTTACAGCCTCCCAAGAGCTGGGATTACAGGCATGCACCACCATGCTCAGTCTCACTTGCCAACTCAGCATGCCTTGGGGTCGGGTCCAGCCCTGCAGGCCCAGGGATCAAACCCCTGGTGCCTGAACCTGCCTGCAGGTGCTTTAATCTGCTGAGCTATTTGGCCAGCTCTCAACACCCATAACTTAAAGGAGAGGTTTCTTTCTCAGGTTCATAGTTATAGAGGGTTCAGTCCATGGTTCACTGGTTTCAAGGCAGAAAGGGCATGGTGGGGGAAAGCTGCTCCCTAGCAGGAGCCAGGAAGACAAGATAAGATGTTGGCACAAGAGCATAACTTTCTAGGTCATGCCCTAGTGAAACACTTCCAATCATGCCCAGCCCCCTAACAGCACTCACAGCTGTGAACTCATCAATGGGTGAATCCACTGATGAGTACAGTGCCTCCATGATCCAACCACCTTACAAAACCCCACCCATGAACATATGATACCCTTGGGGTCATTTTAGATCTGAACTATAACACCTACCATATATCTGCTTTGTTGACGAGATGAAGGGGCAAATGTATCTTGTCAAAAATGTAGCTGGTCATTAACAGTCTGGGTCTATTGAGATTACCTACTTTTCTTCAGAAGAGATATTATGAGGCCATCATAGGGCTACACTGGGTGACACCAATAAGTTGCCAATTTAGGTATGACATAGCTGTTAATCTATGAGGTACTATGAGCTGTGCCTCTTTGATGTTTAAAGGTCACTTGTATTTCCGCCCCTTTCTATATAAAGCACTCTAATTTCTTACATTCTTTTTTAAATCTAAGTTCCACATATATCCATTTGTTCTAGGTATAATACATATAAATGATATGCTTCTATATTTAGCTTTTGCTACTACTTTATACGTATCAGGATTCAGTATTCTTAAATAACACAGCAAGGCATTACTGTAAGCTGTGGTGAGCAAATACCAGATCAGACTTGTTACATCTCATTTATCAGTCAAACCAAGTCACATGGCCAAACCTGCAGTCAGTGTGCAAGGGAACTACACAACAGAGTGGAAGGCAGAAGATGGATTCAGTAAGGGTCACTACTGTTAGCAATCTATCACTAACTCATAGGTAGACAATAATAAGTCCAGGGATCACACTTTGTCTTACAGATATTGGGGATGAGTTCTTACAGAGCAGTATTTTAAAACTTCATTTCCCAGGCTCAACTCAAGTGTAGTGGATCACAATCTTTTATGTATTGGAGTTTTTCTGTGATTGGAGAGGGCAATCATCTCATGCAACTGAGACTAAAAACTGATGAGGATTCCAGGATACATGGGGTATGGAGTTAAAGACAAGACATCGTTCCTGCACTCAAAAAGCTTGCATTTTCCAAAGGGCTTTTTTGAGATTGTTGTTTTTATAACAGATACTGAAGCCAGGGCCTTCTCATTGAGCAATACCCTAATCCTTTTTAAAAATTTATTTTGAGACAGTGCTTTGCTATGTTGTAAGGTGAGACTTAAACTTAGAATCTTCCTTCCTCAACCTTCCAAGAGCTGAGATTACAAGGCTGCAGTGCCACCATGCCCAGCCACAGAGAACATAACATCTTTGTCATATCAGAGACGATTTTTTAAAAAAAAATGTATTTTAGTACAGGGTCTACAAGGTCTCACTACACAGATTGAAGTCATACTGATTGTCCTTATTTCAGCCTCTCAAGTGCGGGCATTACAGGTGTGCACCACCACACCCAGTCTCAGTTGTATCTCAGCGCGCCCCAGGGGCCAGGGCTGGACAGCAGGTCAGGGATTGAACCCTGGTCGCTGAGCGTGCTTAAGCAGGCACTTCAGTCCGCTGAACTATCTGACCAGCCCAAATTAGTTTTCTTTTTTATTAAGAAGCATTCTATGCTTCTTGAAGCAAGAGCAGTAGTTTCCAAATTTATGACTGCATCAGTTTCAGTTGGAGGGATTGTTAAAACAGTTAACAGAGTTGTTCTAGATATTATCACCTCTAGATTACTTATACTTAGTGTGGTATAAATACTTCAGAAACATATCATATTATAAGTGAATAATGAGGAAAAAATCTACACGTTCAGTGCAGATACAATGTTTTCAGATATGATTGATTCTGTAATCCAAAACCCACAATGAGGGCTGGCTGCATTGCACTTGCTTATTTAATAGCTCAAAGTTCTGGGCTGGGTGCCCCAGTGGCTATGATAAAGAGATTTAATCTCGATTTCATTTGAGCAGATTTATTGTCTAAGTGGATTTACTACCTAAGACGGGGCTCCTAAGTTCATTAGGCTCAGATAAAGTATGGAAGTGATAAAGGAAAGCCTCATGGAGTACAAGACCCTTTGACACAGGCCATAAAGCGGGCTTAGATAAAGACGTGCGGAAATCCTGTAGAATCCGAGTTCTTTGCGCCTCAGAATGGAGGGAATCCAAAACAAGACATGGCAAAACACCCACAAGCAAGGACTCAAAAGAGGCTCCTGACACTGCTGTCTCGGGCTCCAGCATGAGCCGTCTGCAAGGAGGCTGCAGTCACCAGGGCAGGAGCGGGTTTTCTTCTGCTCCACCACAGTCTCAAACCCTCCTTCTCTGGAGTTACGGGGCCCCGCTTCTTACGAGCACCTCCCTGGCCGGCGGTCTAGCCTTGGTGGGCGCTGACCTGGCAAAGGGTTGGAGTGCTGTGTTCCCCCGAGGCCTGCACGGGGCATTGTGACCCGGGTAAAAGGGGCTGCAACGCGGGGCAACGCTCAGAGCAAGATCTAGATTTAGGATGGTGCGGGGTGGATGGGCATTGCATAACCTGGCCTGGAGAGGGGTCCAAAGCTTGTTCTCCCTTTCGCGCTGGTGGATTTAGCGGTGGCGGAAGTCCGCACACTAGGGGCGCTCCTTCCCCTCCATCTTCGCGCACTGGGGGCGAGGACGCTTGCTCTCCTTCCTGGGGTGGGCGTGCCCTCAAGCCAGCGCTCTGCGCCTGCGCGGCCCCGCCCACCCACCCCCGTCCCATCCCCGCGCCCCGCCCTGTCACTCCTTCGCCGCCGCTTGGGGTGGTATGGGCGGCTGGGCCTGGGAGGCGGCTCCTCTGAGGTCGCCGGTGCCCGACTTCGTGGAGATTGGGGGAGTCAAAAGGGTGGGAAAACCGGTGGGAGGCAGGGCGGCGCTACAGGAGGGCGGCGCGAGGCTGACTCATCCTCTGGAAGAGCTGAGTGACATACTTAGCCCCTCGGCGATCCCGCCCGCGCCCGCACCCGCGCCGCTCCTCCTCGGTCGGGTGTAGCCTGCCGTCTCTGCGCCCCGCGGCCCGGGCTCCCCGGGAAAGTTTGTCCGATCGGAGGGCCGGAGCGCCGCGGGCCTTTCTGGGGTTCGAGGGGAGCCCGCGGCGTTTATGGTGCCCGGCGCCGCAGCTGCCCGTCCGGAGGACCTCGGGGCGGGGTCGGGCTGAGCCCAGCGCCTCCTCTCGGCTCCGGCTGCAGCGCGTCCGGCTCCGCCCGCCATGTCCCGGCTGCTGCCGCTGCTGAGGAGCCGGCCCGCTCGCAGCTTGAGGCCCGGCCCGGCCGCCGCCGCCGCCCTCGCGCCCCGCCCGCCGCCCTGGTGCGGCGCCCGGCGGCTGGGCACGCACCCCAAGAAGGAGCCCATGGAGGCGCTGAACACGGCGCAGGGCGCGCGCGACTTCATCTACAGCCTGCACTCCACCGAGCGCAGCTGCCTGCTCAAGGAGCTGCACCGCTTCGAGTCCATCGCCATCGCCCAAGGTAAGGGCGGGAGCCCGCCCCTCCAGCGGGACCCTGCTGGCCTGGGCGTCCCCGGCTCCTGGGACGACCAGGGGCGCTCCTCGCCTTCGCTGCCTCCCCGAGGCCGGTGGGACGGGGCCTCGCCAGGGCTGGTGTCACCTCGCCCGAAGACTCGGGCTTACAGCCCACACTGTTGGGAGTTGGGTTTGATGTGCTGTCAGCCTCCCTTTCGGCCCTCCTGCCCCAGGTCTGGGCTGGGTTACAGGAGCGTGCACCCCTCTAGTTGGCGAGCCCCGAAAGTGCAAAACCGCCAGGCAGGAAGAAACTTTCCTGAACGATTGTAAGACGGCGAAGTCTGGGTGTTCCCCAAAAAGGGGTGTAGCCTCCTGAGGCAGGGCTGCTGTCAGCTGCTCTTCTCTGGGCGCATCTGGTTGTATTAATCTAAGCATCTGAAGGAGACGTGTTCCCGAAGTGCAAAGAACCGAGAGAGCCAGCAACTGCAGATGCGTAGTTGTAAGCCCGAGGAGGTTCACGCTGAACTCGGTTGTTTCCCCAAGTTTGAAAGAATGAAATTTTAAACAAGGTATTGGGGAGCAGTAGGGGAAATCTGCGGTTCTACAATAAAGAGTTTTGCTAGAAATTAACTTGGAAGAATGAAAGCAAAGCTATTTTTAAACTAACATGTTAAAAGGATATTTTTAAACCAAGTGCAGAATGTGGTGGATCAGAATTTGAATCTAGGTGAAAAGGCTGAGTTCAGAAAATCAAAAGGCTGAAAGGAGCAAAGGACCAAAATGTATTGTTTTTAAATATTTTGCCACTGAAAGACTGTACCTACAGCCTAGTGTTTTTGAAGATCTTTAAAGAAGTTTACTTTTTCTCTCCTGAAGTTGTTACATATAAACGTCCCATAAATTCTTGATTTGAACCTGGTATCTGATTTGCCCGAGGCACTTGAAATTGTATCTTTGGACTGTGCCGTGACTTATCTATTGCTTCAGGAGCGTATTAATTGTACCTGTTTGTTGATCAGTTCAGGGAATGTATTGAAATGGTTCCTCCAGACATTGTTTCCCTACAGTGCTTTTACAGGAAAACATAACATTCCAATCAACTCACTTATTAAACAGTCAAGTTTTAATGTTCCAGGGAATCATAATTGAATAAATTAAATGTGTTCTTTGGAAAACAATGTAGGCAACCATATTAGAATGTTAATTTCTGGCTGAATAGGCAAGACTGTTTGAACACAAGTAATTTATTGGAAGCTCTGCATTGTCAACGTGTTGCAAGATTGCAGAGCCTGTGAATTTATGGTTGTATTGAAAAACATGCCCTGCCTGTCACTGGATACATTTTATCTCATACATTGTTACTTTTGTACTTGCTGGCAGCATCAGTCAGAATGCTTTATTTTCTAATGCAGATAATGTTTTAAACATTTATCTGGTTAAAATGTTCTGGAGGGCTGGCGAGGTAGCTCAGCAGACTAAAGTGCCTGCTTAGGCAAGCTTAGGCAAAGCGCAGGGACTGTGGTTCAATCCCCAGTACCACATGCCTCACCAGTCCCGTCCCCAGGGCATGCTGAGCTGGCCAGAGTCTGGGCACAGTGGTGCACACCTATAATCCCAGTGCTAGGGAGGCTGAAAGCAGGAGGATCACCACAAGTCTAAGCTGCATAGTGAGACTCTGCAGCAACTAAATACATTTAAAAAAAATGTTTTAGAAAGGACTAAAAAACTTAAGGCTACATTAACATCAGTTAAACATATATGTAAATGAGAGAGAAAGAGAAAAAAAGAGAATAGGAATGAGAGGTTGCTAATTTAAATTGACCTTTCAGAAGATACACAAGTGTATGGGAAACAATGTGATACTCCAGAGTTTATTTTCTGTTTGGAAAGTAAAAAAATGTTACTGACTGATATTATTGCTTTTTGAGCTTTAGCTGTCACTTAAGAGATGCTGCTGCTTTAATTTTGAGTGCAGTCAGTGCTCACACAGGTATCATCAATACACATACTTAGGAGACCGCTAGAACCATCACTTGGCAGGTGATCCTGTTCATTAGTCATAGATGGTGAGAAGGATTTTACTCTGTTGACAATGCATAGAGCTCATTGCTGACATCAACATTTTCTCATCAGATAAATGAAAAACATTGCTTTTCTTTTGTTGTTGCTTTTTGAGTGGTTTTAAAATACATAACTAATGTATCAACTGTATGTATACATATACTAGGTGCACTTTCTAAATGAAACAAGCTTGCTGTCCAAAGGGCTGTTTTTTACTACGCAAAGCCTGTATCCTTGGAAGGGGTACTTCTGTGAACTGATGAAATGTAGTTTTGTTATGAAAACACAGACAAACATTATTTTTTACTTTGACATGGCTAGTGAAATCTGCTGAAATTTGGGTTATCTGCCCTACCTTACTTGCTTGTCAGTAGATGTGTTGTTAATTTGTGACCAGATAAAATTTGAGATTAAATTTGTAAGATAAGGCAGATTGTGGGATGCCTTATCATGGTTGAATAAGAGATTATGATTTTTTTAAGTTAACACATTTTTTTCTTTCCCAATTTTAAATAATTTTATGCAGTTCCTCAACTTCTCTTCTAGAAACGTCATATTCTGCCCCATAGTATATCCTTTAGCTTATTGTTATTACAAGTAGGACTGGCAAGCTGACTTCATTACAGTTATCTTTTAGTATTAGCCAAGTTTTTGAAAATAATTTTTCTTCTTAATTTTTGTAATTAATGTTTCTATTTATAACTACTTTTATACATTTTATAATGTCATGTTTTAGTTTTGAAAGGTGGCAGTGCTCATTATATTAGTAGTTAACTATTGTGGTATCACAAATTTTCCCAAAACATAGTGGCTTAAAACAAGCCACTGTATTTCTAATGATCAGGAATCCTGGAGCAGTTTATTTGGGTATTTCTGGCTCACAGGCTCTAATGAAGTTGAATTCTTTTTTTTTTAGTTTTTTAGTTTTTCTTTTGTTTTTTTTTTTTTTTTGTACACAGGGTCTCACTATGCAGCCTACATTCATAGTGATCCTCCTGCTTTCTGCCTCCCTAGTGCTGGGATTACAGGCGCGCGCCACCGGGCCTGGACTCCAATCGCCGGCTCAGCGCACCCAAAGGCGGGGCCGGCGCGGCAAGCGGAAGCAGGGATCGAACCCTGGCCACTGAGCTTACTAAGTAAGCGCTTAGTCCGCTGAACTATACTGCCGGCCCTGTTGAATTCTTGATGGTCTGGAAAATCCATTTGCAAAAAGACTCATGTGGTTTTTGGGTCAAAGTGTCAGTTCATTGCTGTGTAGGCTTCTCTGCTGAGCACCTTGAGTGTGGTTTTAAGACGTAACTGCTAGTTTCTTCTAGATAAGTGTGTGTGTGTGTGTGTGTGTGTGTGTGTGAGTGAGAGAGAGAGAGAGAGAGAGAGAGACAGACAGACAGACAGACAGACTAAATTGGAAGCCATAGTCTATTATTATAACTATTTAGAAGTATCTATGCATCTCCTTTGCTATGGGACATTGTGGGAGGATATTGCGTAGAGTGAGTACACGAAAGGGTAGAAATCAGGTGCCATCACGTGGACTAGCGTCGTACTTCGGTAAGGTATTGCAATTCTTTCTGTAGAGTTACATAGAGACAGAAGAGCTGGTTTTGGGGGGAGGTACTGTAATGAAAGATACAATTTGAAAAAAAGGCTTCTTGGCAAATGTTTTTGTTAAATGTGCACTTAATATTTTAAAAGGTTATTTTTATGAAGAGCAAATAAGAGATACAGCAAGGTGAATTTAGTTTTTCTATCAATAATAGATCTTTGTTAACTTGCATTTTTCTCCTCTGTGGAAGTAGCAATTATGTACTTTTATTTTGGGGGATGAACCAGGCTTATTCTATCACAGAATGCCATCCCAATTCCAATGCGAGATATATATATATATATATATATATATATATATATATATATATATATAAAATTATTTTTATTTTTATCTTTTGAGACAAGGTCTCAAGGTCTCAATAGTTTCCTAGGCTATCTCTGAATTTGTGACCCTCCTGCCTCAACCTCTTGAGTAGCTTGGGTTTCAGTCATGCCCTGTATGCTGTGTCTGGCTAATCATATAATTTTATACTTAAATCTTACATCTTTCCATTTTCTGTTTTTGTTCATTTAAGATTGAATTAGCAGTTTGGTTTTGAGAGAGCTTGGTGTATAGCTTAAATGGCTTTTGACAAAATGAAAGGCAGGAAGATAAAAAGCTGTTATGAAGTTGAATATGTAGAGTACTTTAAAGATTTGTCATGCAGTCCCTAGCCACTAGGGCCCTTGGGCCTTCAGTTGGTCTGTTCAGGATTCTCTGAGAAGCAGTTCTCCTTATCTGTTATCTGTGGAATAGATTTGGGGTGATAGCAGTTTTGCTTAAGGAGAAAGGCATTTCATATTTTAAGCTTGGATACACAGATAAATATACTGAAGTGCCTTAGCTGACAAAGCAGAAGGGGGATGAAGGAAACACAAGGGCTACAACAAGGTTTTAGTCAATCCAATGAGGCCAGACCCTGTTGGAGCTCTTTGTGGCCTCCCTTGTGTGACAGCCTCAGCTCATAACTTGGTTCTAACATGAAGATTCTAGGCCTGGGCTCCTGGGATGTTGGGAAGCCTAGGCTGGGCTGTAGTACTTTATATTAGCTTCAGTGCTACTATAACAGATGACCACACATTTAGTGGCTTAAAACAATGCAAACTTAATTCTCTTAAAGTTCTGGTGGCTCAGTGGACAGAAGGAGTCTGAAGGGCCTACCATCAAAGTGTCAGCAAGCAAGGTTAGTCCTTCTGCAGGCTCCAAGGAGAGTCTGTTACTTGCTTCTTTCCACTGTTGGCATTCTTGCCTCTTGGCACAGCACAGGAATCTCTGCTTCAGCTGTTGTGTTACCTCCTTTTTCACTGACCTTTTTGCCTTCCTCTTAGAAGGACTTTTGTGATTATGTTTAGGGCCCACCCAGATAATCCAGGCTAATTGCCCTCCAAATCATTAAACGCACCTGTGTAGTTTCTTTTGCCATGGACAGTCACGATCACAGGTTGGAAAATTAAGATATGGACATCAGTGGAATCCATTACCCAGCTCATTTGACATGATTCTGTCTTGGAAGTCCCAGGAAATCAGTTCTGTTCTGTGCTACTGTCAAGCAAGTTATGGAATCCAGTCCAGATTCAAGGGGCAGGGGGAGGGAGGAGGTGGCATTTTGAGTAGATGGTCATACCTCATAACTAGTATTTGCTTCTTTATGTGAATACATTGAAAAACCATTTATGTTCATAATTTTGTGTTGCAGTCTTGTTCATGCAAGTAATTAATATACTAATGTTTTTTTTGTTTTTTTTTTTGAGGGGGGCCTTAAGGACCTTTATTTTTAACACATTCTTGTACTGGGTTCTAGTGCATTGATTCCTTTAAAAAGATTTTGGATGGATTGATGAGATAGTTCAGTGGGCTAAGTGCCTGCTTAGGCAAGTGCAGGGACTGGGGTTTGATCCCCAGTGCCACATGCCACATGCACCAGCCCTGCTCCTGGGCATGCAGAGCTGGCCACTGAGTCTGGGTGTGGTGACCCATGCCTATAATCTCAGACCTGGGGGAGGCTGAAAAGAAGAGGATAACTACAAGTCCAAGTCTGAGCTGCATAGTGAGACCCTGTATTAAATACATTTAGAAAAAAAGGATATTGGGATGTATAGTATTCCTTTCTCCATATTCATGTTTCTTACTTTTAGCAGTATATTCATTTTGGGCTGGGCAATTCTTTGCTATAGGGGCTGTCTTCCATGTAGGGTATTTAGCAGCATCCTTTTCCCACTAAATCCGAGTGGCCCCTCTACTATCTTTACGATAGGTATAATACCTAAACATGTTTTCAGCCATACTTAAATACTCCTTGAAGGAGATGTGAATGCAGAGCTTGTGGAAGAGGGGTTAGCAAAAGCACCCCATCTGAGAGCCATTCCCTCAAATGAGAGCTGTAGTCTGTTTCTCAGTCCTCTGCTGTGTTTCTCCTCTTATTGGTACTTGTTACTACAGTGCCTTGTCTTGGCTCCTCGCTTGTTGCTTTATTTTGTGTAGATTTGCTTCTGGATATGAACAGAAGGATAATTCTTTACCTATGAGACTTCTCACCTCTTTTTCTATTAGATGAACTTTTTGATGACTTTTCTTGATTATATTGTCTCTTCTCAATTCAATTCTAAATGACTAGATAGCTTTCATACAAGTCAAACATTGCCTTAGTTTAATTCACCAGTATAATTAATTTGATATTTTCTATCTCTAATCACTTGCAGATTCTTTTTATGGTTGTTGTAACAAGCAAGTTTTTATAAACAAATTTTGAGGTCTGAAAAATTGAAATAATATAAACTCAATAATGTTTTGGGTCATTCAAAAGGTTACTTGGAACCAAAAGATACGGATGATCTTCAGTGTTAGCAGAGATTGTTTCAGTTTTAAAAAAATAGTAGTAAGTTTGCACAGCCACACACTTACCTGGTTTCCTTGGGCATCTTCCAGTATAAAGTAATGAACACAGGGACTAAATCCCTGGCTGCAGATTTTATTACCATCTTATTCAAGTCAGCTGAATTAATTAGTATGTGGCTTTACAGTGCTCTAGCCTAGAAACAATCACATGGAAACAAGTAGTTACATGTTAAAAATTGCCTCAAATGATGTGGCTAATAAGAGGCTTTTGCAGACGGAAGGCTTTCCAGGGCAGCTGGGTGTCTTTGCATGTTGGTGATCCCATTACCCTAGGAAGCTGAAGCAGGTGAATCATGTATTTGAGTTCAGCTTGGGCAATTTAGTTTGAGACATTCTGGCTTAAAATAACAATAATATAAAGACATAGAAGAAGCTTAGCGTGAAGGCCCTCAGCTCAATTCCCAATTACTCCCTCCCTTCAAAAAAAAGATTTTGCAGGAAAACTTTGAACCATCTTTTTGATGACTTTTGATATTTGAAGATCTTGCATTTTTTTTGTCTACTTTAATAAAAGTCCAATGAGCACCATGTAGCTTCTTTTAGCTATTGAGAGTCCTTTTGTAGTGTATTTTGAGACAATAATTTGTGAGGGGTTCTATTTGTAGACATTCTGGTCATTGTATTAGAACACTGCTGTTTCATTTGGCGTGCTTTATGGATTTCTATAGTGAAAGTGAGCTGGTTAGGCCTAGTCCACTGCCTGATTCTAGCACTCTCAGACTGTTCTCCTTTGTGCCCATTCATTCCTTGTGATTGTGGAAGCTTTTGCTGAGTAAGGAAGTCTGCTTTCTGGTGCATTGTTATTTCTAGTGTATTATTTCTTCTGCTGTCAGATCACTTTTCTCATTCATCTATAAGGTTTTCTAATGTTTTTATTTGGTTTTATCTCTCCCTCTTTTAAGAATAACTGTCCCCTTAGTCCTCACTTCTCAGTAGGGTTAAATCTTGACAGACACTTCAAGGACTATTGCTTTATTATCTCTCCAGCTAACCAGTGGCATCTGTCACATTGTTATTGATGTTTGTCAGCTTTTACAAGAGTAGTCACAAATCTATGGTATGTGTGTGACTGTGATTTTCTTTTAAGACAAGAGATATTAATGCATGAGCTTTTTTTTTTTTCCCCCCCAAGCTAAAAGCTCAGGTTTAATTGCAGTGTTAGTACTTTGTGATAAATAAGTGGGTTTTGGTTCACAGTTTTGCATTTGGTCTCTGGAAGGTTCACCATCAATGTCATACAGCAGTGATCTTCTTGGGAGTGATTTTACTACTTTCAAGAATTATAGGGATTCAAAAGATTACTGTTCTAACCAACTAAAAAGCAGTTGACTGAGGCAGTGCTGTTTATGAATCTAAAAGTTTCAAAGACATTCAAGTTAGGATGATGTTCTTTTAGGGTTTAATTTAGATTTTCTGTCTTTACTTTGAATATTAGGGTAGATTATTTAGTACACTGTATTATTAATAACAAGTTATAATCTTAAAGACAACCAGGTATGTTATACCATTACTTCTGGATTTTTCTTACATAAAGCATTCTGTATTTTATAGAAGACCTACAGTGTCTTTCAGCATTGCTTGCTTGGAAGACCGTCTTTACTACAATTACTTTCCATATTGACTATTTGCTGTGTGTCAGACATACTGACCTAAATTTTTGTGTAACTGTTTTGTTTACTACCTTTGGAAGGGAAATGAATTCTATTTTACAAATAAGAAACAGGCTGTGAGCGGTTTGCCTGACCATGCAACCTGATTTGGTAATATTTGTCTGGCTCTGAAACCTCGACCATTACTCCTCCTTTGAGGATATTGCCACTTGGGATTTACACATGCTGGTGCAAAAGCAGCTCAGATCCTTAATAAAAGTCAAGTGTATTGTTAACGTATCTTTGTCATACGTATGTTTGCACAATGTACCTGATTACAAAAGCAAGTATGGCCTTAGTCTTTGAAAGTGAGGGAAACAAGTAAACAAATACGTTAATAGGTCAGGCCAAATAGCTCAGGGGATTAAAGTGCCTGCAAGCAGGCACAGGGGCTGGGCTTCCATCCCTGGGTCTGCCATGCTGGCCTCACCCCTGGGGTGCCCTGAGACAGCAGTTGAGACTGGGCATGCTGGTGCGCGCCTGTAATCCGAGCACTTGGGAGGCTGTAAACAGGAGAATCGCTGTGAGTCCAATCTAGTAGTGAGATCCTGAACACTCTGTAGACCCTTCCCTAAAATAAAGAAAAAAAAAAAAAAACCAAACCCAAATACATTAATATATTATGTGAAGTTTGGAAGTCAGAAAACTAATTTTGGGACTTGTAATTGTCATAAATTTCCTAATTTTCCTTTAGATTTTGAATTAATTTTTATGTCATATAGTCTGTAGCCTTTTTAAGATTTGATTTTGTGGCTTTCTAGGTGTTAGATACTTGAGACATATAAAGATACTTGAGACTATATAAAGATATCTGAATTAGCTTTTTGTCTCTGTGATCAAATATCTAACATAAATAATTGAAAGGAGGAAATTGTTTATTCTGGCTCATGCAGTCCATGATGAGGTTAAGGATAGAAATATGGTGGAACAGCATGGCAGAAGGAAAGCTACTTACCTATCTCTTAGCAACATAGAGAAGGAAATAAAAAACAGAATGAAAGAAGAGAAAGAGGAGGAAGACGAGGATGAGGGTGAGGAGGGCGAGGAGGAGGAAGAAGAGAGAGGGGACGGGGTGGGGGATGGGCATGCCCACAGCGACTTACTTCTTTCATGTGGACTCCACCTTCCAATAGCCTGTTCAGCTGTGTACTCGTCAACGGTACAGTCCATTGATGGGGTTAGCACATTCTCATCTCTGGTCTAGGCCTTATCTCTGAACACTGCTACACTGGGCATAATGCCCTCCATACATAGGTCTTTGGCTGGACACTCCATGTTTAAATTACAACAGTGTTCAGTAGTTAACCGAATATATGGGCTTTAGGGTTGGAGGAAGATTCAAGTTTGGAACCCTAGTTATACATGTGGTAACTAAAGCCAGACTGAGTAAAAGCAGATGGTCTAGAAGTTAAATCTGAAAAACAGCAATATTTATTGAAAGGGAAGAGGAACAACCAGAATCAAGCGAGGAAGGTTGTTCAGAGAGCCATGAAAAATAACAGGAATAATATATTCCAGAAGCCAGTAGCCTTTTAGGGAAAGGAACTGTCTAATGTTTTACCTAGGTCAAAGAAGAAGAATACCCATTGGACTTAATAGCACAGAAGAAGCTGAAGTCTTTGTTGGAGTAATTTTATGATTCCCTTGTGGGGAGAAGCCAGATTTTAGTTGGCTGAGAAGGAACTATGAATATAGAAAATTCAACTCTATTATGGGAACTTGGGATATGAAAGGAAGGCGTTGGTGTTGCTAGATTTGATCTGACATGCTCTGTTTATTTATTAGTCAGAAGTCTGAACTTGTTTTATGAATGTGTTACAATTATGTTCTTTTTTTTATGGATAGTTCCTGTGTAGAATTCTATTTCATCAGAGGCACTATTCTCATGCTATATGAATTCAGATTTCCTACCTTCTCTTTTTTTCCCATTCAGTACTTAAGGTTGGAAAATGACATTCTTTTTTCCATACTTGAAGAAATATTACAGAAAGCTGACATTTTAGTATACTTTCTATAGCAATAATAACCATCTTGCAGGCACATATTGAAGGACTTAATCTTCCATTTACTTAAGAGCAAAAATAGCACTCTGTGCTTCTGCATGTTATTATTTTTTGTTGTTGTTACTGGGTATCAAACTCTGGACCTTGTGCTTGCCAGGCAGTGTTTGTGCTGCTGAGCTATCTCCCTGGCCTTGCATGTACTGAGGAATGTAAAAATGACCAACATTTTTTATTGTGAAATTTATATTTTGCAATTAAGCAAATAATACCCCTTTTAAACAGCATTCTGTGGGAAATGGTGACCATTTAGTAGGTAAAACCTTTTTATGGTAAGAAGCTTATTTGCTAAGAAGCTTATAGACAAATGGAATTTGCCAAAATTTACATTTGTCCTGTTTGCAGATAAGTGAGCAAAGTCTAGGATGTGTTTGTGTAAGTTATCAGCTGTTGACCAATTTAAATTCTGAAACTACAAAAGTGGAGTTTTCTGGTGTTTTAGAAATCACATGGGGGGGCTGGGGAGATGGCTCAATGGAATAAGTGCTTCCCTAGGTTCAGCTGTTCAGGATTGGTGTTCTCAGCAGTAGGTGAAAGTGGTAACTTATACGTTGAGAAGGAATGGGCTTGTGACCATAGAAGACAAAGAACATACATATAGAATAGAAATGTGCATTAGATTTGGGGAGTAGTAGCCATTTGGTGTGTACCTTAGGGCACTGAGCAAGTGTGCTGTTGTTTAGGTAATTTGACGAGATGCCTGTGATCGAAGCTTAGAAGTGCCCAAAGTTTACATTCGAATTATGGAATTGTGCATAAGTCCTACATCCATTATGGCCACTGGACTCTATTTTGAGAAGCTCTTTCAATGTTGCTTTCACTGTAATTTTCTTACCATACAGACATCTTGCATTTTATTATTTCTATAGTATTATTAAAACTTTCATAGAAGTCCAGCATATGATTTGAAACTTCATTTTTTAGTATGCAAGAGCTAGAGGAACTTTTTTCTTGTTGCTGCTAAAATTAAACACTGTCTGTAGGAAGTATGATGTCTTATTTTTCTTGTTGGGACAAAATACTTGACACGAGAAGTTAAAGCAGGAAAGTTTTTTTTTTTTAGCTTACAGTTTGTGGAGGTTTCGGTCCATAGTTGGTTGGCTGTAAGACAGATTGTGGAGCAGGCAGGTGGAAGGCAACAAGGGACAACAGCGACCCTGTCTGTCCCTTGCATCTTATCCAGGCTGCACATCCCTAGGGCAGATAGCACTCACATGCAGGGTGGGGCAGCCTTAACTTTGGCATCATAAATCAATCCCGGCATCATAAATCAATCCCAGTGTCACATCATGTATCCCAACTGCTCACACCCTAGATCCAGCCTCCTCCCAAAGCCACAGTTACGACTGAGGTTTTACAGGACAACTAGACTGAGGTTTTACAGGACAACTAGACATAAGATATAACATGATCACTGATAAGATCTGACAGAATCATTTCTGCACTATGAGTAACCAATGTATTTGTTGTAAGAAATTCTCCTTTTGCTGATACAGTTTATATTTCAGTTGAAACCTTTAGAAACAGGAGATTTAACTTTACTTACTTAAATATAGAATAATCAAGAGACCAACACAATAATGTATCTTTGATTTTGTGGTATGCCCAAGATAATACATTGGCCACTGTTTGAGCATTGGTATTGTTGGGGCTTAGAAAATCTTATTCCTTTACTGGTGCTTTCATAAGTTGAGATGCCTTAGAAGCTGTTCCAGAGTGCTTTTAACCTTGTCATGGTCCCCTGTCCTCTACTCAAGCATAGGCCAGAGTATAATCTCACATTTTGCCAAATAATCAAAAAGGTTAACCAGGAAGAGGAAACTACATGTAGAAGCAAACACAGCATACCAATAAGATCAGACTTTTTACTTTCTTCTGAGGGCAGCTGAGGGAGTGGGGCAGAGGGAAAGAAGGAGACACAGACAGAATTGTAGCATACTCAATACTTAAGTGGCAGCACCAGAAGTGATGTAACAACAAATGATCTGTAACAGTGGGCTACAAATCCTGGTTATTGACATCAGTGGGTAAGGAGAAAGGCAATTAGTTATAGCAACAAAGGGAAGGGAATAATCATACCAGTTCCATTTCATACTAAAAGCAGTATTGACTTTAGCCTTCTATTTGTTGTGCCCCTTATACTTAGTACTTGTACTTTCCCCTTAAACTTGTGTACCTATCACCTAAAAGAGAATTTTGGAAGTATTTATGAAGGGATTTTTTATGGTGCGAAACTATTAAAACCCAGGCAGTCCCTGACAGAATGGATGCCTGGTCCCTTACTTGCTGTAAGGGTGACAGGATTTTTACCCATCTCATATATTTAAGATTTTGATTTATGGGAGAGATTTTAGGTAGAGTTTTATGTCCTCTGTGCAATTGTTGTTCCCAGCCTGCAGGTCTGTGCCACAGTAGACACTTTCTTCAGGGCTCTTCTTTCTGTGTTTTTGATTTTAATGGGACATGAAGTAAAAACCTGCAGGAAGGTGTGGACTCCTTCAGGCAGGAGGTTTGCCAGAGAGTTTGGACTTCTCTGCCCTCCCTGTGCCCTGACCTGTCTCTGTACTTTCCAGCCTATCTCCTTTTTATGTACTGCAGCTTCTGGCCCAGCGGAGTAGTTGCTGCCCTCTCCCCTGCCCCTCATTTGATTGAATGCAGTTGTTTACTATGTGACTTCCATTGTCTTATAAGTTCAAAATTCTCCATGAACTTGAATTGAGTTAGACTTTATTTTCTTCTGTGTGGGGGAATGATGTCCCTTTTAGCCCTGTATATCTCAGTGAAAAGTAGAACTTCCTGAAAAGTTTAATGTCTGTACATTATTAGGAAATTTTACAGAAGTGCAAATTCTGTTTCAGTAGGTTTGAGGGAAGCCTGAGGTTCTGCATTTCTAGCATGTTCCTGAAGCTTTCCATGCTACAGGTCAAGTTCCCATATTTTAGCAAGGTTTTCCAAAGGTTTTTTTCAAGGTAGGAAAGAATTGAAGTCATGTAGAAAATAAACTTAGGCATGCTTGAGTTAAGAAAAGAAACAGGCAAACAGATAAGATAGTGGTAATTTAGGATAAGTTTCATAAATGGATGAAATTTAATGTGTATGAGAAATATTTTATTGTTTAAAAAATGTTGTCCTCCAATTTTGTTTTTGTCCTCGCATGGGATTTCTTAGGGCCATTAGAACAAATTAGTAACCAGGTGTGGTGGTGACACTTAAGAGGCTGAGGCAGGAGGTTTGCCATGAGTTCGATGCCATCCTGGACTACAGCGTGTGCTCAAGGCCAGCTTGAACAAAAACCAAACAAACAAAAAAGTAAATTGTTAATACAGTTACCTTTGAGAAATAAATGACGTGTAGTGTAGTATATATATAGTCATTTGCCATGTCATGATTTTTTTTGTTTTTGTTTTGATGGTTTACTAGCGCAGTAACAAATGGAGACATAAAAAGTCTACAACACATAACCAATCCCCTGAGTGACTCCTATTCAACACCTTATAGTTAACAGCTTAAGGGTCTCACAAGTCCTGATTTAAACCTTTTAAGTAAATTCAATATAAAAATACATTAACTATTCATTTTCCTTCTATTTGTTGTGCCCCTTATACTTAGTACTTGTACTTTCCCCTTAAACTTGTGTACCTATCACCTAAAAGAGAATTTTGGAAGTATTTATGAAGGGATTTTTTATGGTGCGAAACTATTAAAACCCAGGCAGTCCCTGACAGAATGGATGCCTGGTCCCTTATAGCTACAACTATATTTCTTGTATAGATATTCTTATATATGTATGAGATGACAGTCTTAAAACTCTGTTAAATATCCATGTTCACTTCTAAGAAGGAGACAAACAAATTCCAATTTTTAAAACAAAAAGCATACCATCTTCCAGTGACTTTACCTAAATGGCCATGTTTGTACCCTGTATAAATTAAGCTGTTTAAAAATTACATACTACAAGAAATAGAATTCATATGTCTAAGTATACATCTTTTCTGTACTATATTTCAGCCAATATTAGAGAACTAATGACTTTTAAAAGGTGCTATTACTAATTTTGTGTACTGTAGCAAGATAGCTTAAGTTACAACAAAATCTTAGGAAATAAGGCTGAATAGTATCTGTTATTGAAATACCCTACTCTTTACCAACTCCACCCTCCCCTGCCCCTTCAAGATCATAAGCAGCTCTCTTCTGTGACAGACAATGTAAGCATTGTGAAAACACAATTCATTTTATGTAGGTGTATCTTGGTCCACTGTCTGGCCATTCTGTCATGCTCTGCCTGTTGGTCATAGACTGAGTGGCGATACTTCCCACCACAGGGTCGGCGGGACTGCAGTCCGTAAGAAGTAAGCAGATACAAAGGAGGACTTTAGAAACAGTTAGTGCTAGGCTCCAGTTATCCTTCAATATATCCAAGCAAATAACTCCTTGACTGTTAATATTACAGTGATAGATTCTTTTCCAAAATGTAACCTTTGGAGGTTTGAAGGGATAATCTGGAATAAAAGTGATATCCAAAAAGAATCCACCTCCTTCATACACAAGTCCTGGAGGTCCTGGAATGGTAGATCTCCACTCATAGGACCAGCACTGCACTTGGGCAGAGGGTCTAGAGTGAAGTCGGCCAGCTCCTTCTGAGTCTTCTTGGTGCTGGTGGAGAGGAGCTCGGAGTTTTTGCTCCTTGTTCTTGGGGGTGTGTGTTTCTTTCTCAGTTAGTTCTCTGTGTCTGGTTGCTCTGTGCCATGTGGCAGCAGTGCTGCACTTGCAGTTAGGCCTGGCCACTCTGTCTGTCTGTCTCTGTATCTCTCTGTCTCTCTCTCACCGGGAGAGAAGCGGAAGTGCAGCAATAGCAACTATTACACAGGCATTGGCTTCCCCCAGTCACATATACTCGCACATCATGTTACTTTGGTCGATGACTATCTTAGTGAACTCTGTGCTACTGTAATAAAATACCTTAAGCAGATAGTTTTTTAAGTAGTAGACTTGACTTAGCACACAGTCCCAGAGGCTGGCAGTGCCCGTGGATTTCCACCCTTGCCTCATGGTGCAGATGGCAATGGTGGGAATGCACGTCAGGCCGTGTCGCGTCATGGTGGGAATGCAACTGTGCGGAAGACATACTACCAAAGAGGAAATCTCTCTCTCTGTCTCTGTCTCTGTCTCTGTCTCTGTCTCTGTCTCTGTCTCTCTCTCTCTCACACACACACACACCCCACAGTCACGCAGCGACACCATAGTCACACAAAGGGTCCCTAATTCCTTTTGGGGGCACTGCCAAAGGACCTCCCAACAGCTTTGTCCTGGGGATAAGCCTTTTATCACAGTGGACCTTTTGGGTCTCTTAAACCACACCCAAACATAGAAATGACAGACTGAGTATATCACTGTGGTCCCGTAAGGTTAGAAGGTAGGTCCCCGACTATAACATTTGAGTTGTGAACTTTCACAAATACAAGTAGGCCTTGCTTTGCATGTTGCCTAGTGATGTCAGAACCCTTCATTTAAGCGTATTCTGAAGTGTTTGAGCCCAAAAGCACTTTTTTCACATAGCTCTGTATTATTAAGTGATATGTGACTGTACATATTTTTTGCTTCTCTTTTGCTTCCCAGTATTATTTAGGATATATTGTCAGTTGCAGTCTTCCAGTAGTGAGCCATGTCCCCAGTCAGCCATATTTTCCCTGTCTTGCTACTTTTCACGCTATTAGCACCCTGTATGTTTCTCACCTTTAAACTTACTTCTAAAATTTTGTAACAAAAGTCCAAATACAGTACAAAAACTTTTGTTTCTGTTTATAAACTCATTAGAAAAGCTTTTGATAAGATGCCCTGTCATATCTGTCACAAGGTTTACTTCCTTGAGTAGTAGCTTCTTAGGGATTAACGAGCAGGGAGTTTATTGGGTGTGCTATTGGGATTCTTACCTCAGAAAGGGAAAGGAAAGAAACAGAGTTGAAAAAAAGAAAGGAAAGAAACAGATTTGGGCCAAGGTGAAAGTAAAGTGGTACCACAGTTTCAGCAAGACTGCAGATCCTGTCAGGAGCTGGAGATCACTGTTTCCTGTGGTTCCGAGTTGCTTGAAAGCACCGGGCCTCTACCTCTGTGAAAAGTGTTGGAGGTGGGTTGCCCTGGCCAGATGCAGGGCCTTACTGAAGCAGCGTTCTTCAGCTGGGATGGTCTCTGAAGATAACTGTAGACATCTGTCTCTTAGCAGGACTTGGGACAGCTAAGGATTAGATGAGCGTTGCAGTGTTCAGGGCAACTGGGGTGCTAGGGTGTGTGTGTCCTGGTAAGAGCACGCTGTCCTGGATGCCACAGTGTAAAGGCATACGTTAGTGCCAAGTTTCATCAGTTGTCCTAAATAATCCGAAAGGGCAGAAAAATCTAGACCAGAATCACCCATTGTATTTAGTTGTTGCATATCTTTAATTTCCTTTCATCTGGAATAATTCCTTAGGGATGCCACTGCAGTACAGTGTGCCAGGCTTGTGTTGTGGTTTTCCCACTCTAGCTCTGGCATCAGCCATTTTTCTAAGGGTCCAGGTTTCTTTCAGTATTTAGAAACCATGATCTGGTAGTAAATATGTCCTATGATGAGAGTGGTGCTATTTCCAGACCCTCACAGTAGACAGAGCTGGTGAACTAAAGTGTACATTTATACATAATGTATGGTTTCTATTTCTGTATCTGTCTATGTAGTATAAATAAGAGTTTGTAACAAGTTCTCCAGTCCTAATCCAGTGCCACGAGGTACACTCTAGTTTCTTACTTTCTAACTGTTCTCGGGCAGAGAAATACCTGGCTCCTGTTGTTCTTGATGTATTTGTTACTTTGACCACTGCTCCACGATGTCATCGGTATGCCATTGTTACCTCTGCTGATCTTCCACACTGATGCCCTTCTTACTTAGGCTTGGGCGTGGACACTGTGCCTCAGTGTCCACACCCACACCTCCCTGCTAACTGAATTTGACACCTTGTGTCAGGTTGATCTCCTATGTGGACAGCATCCCCCTGCTTGAGCTCTTAAGATTCTGCTGCAGGCCACTGGCCGGCCACCTCTGGCATGCCTGCCTGCCTGCCCTACACAGCCACCTCATGGCTCTCAGACTGAAATGTTACAGGAAGAAGAGAGTGCCTCCTCCTCTCCAACCACTTATTCGAATCTTATAAAGCTTTAAAGCTTTAAGAGCTTTCTTCTTCTTGGAGGCTGTCTCTTTTTAGACACGTAATTTCTTCTGCCAGTTCCTGTAATAAATTATTGTTATCTAATCTTGTCTTGTGTTCATTCATATAGCCTGCCAACTCTCTAGTCTGTGTAAATTTTGGTATCAGGGATGATTTTCTCTAAGTTTCTTTGTTTTTTTATGAGACAAGGTCTCACTACATAGCACAGGCTGAACTTGAATGTGTCATATATCCTAGACTGTCTCCCATTGCTGGGATTACAAGCATGTGCTGCTGTGCTTGGGAGAATGGAATTTTTTTCTTTGGTGATAATGCAAAGACAGATTTTTAAAAACATTTCTAGTTGACTTGTGAAAAAGTTCCTTTAGTTTGGAGCACAAGATTTAATAATTGTGCCCTGCTTTGTTATAATTTAGAAGATCTTTAACTGATAGTGAAATGATAATAAATTGAAGTAATTTAAATACATCTCAGGAAAAGAATGTTGTTCCTTTTTATTTTTATTAATTTTTACATGTAGAAAAATCATGCAGTAAATTCTAATGACCCATTTTTCAGGATATATGCACATTTCATTAAATAATTCATTTTTTATTATTAGAGAGAATCCTGTTTTGCATGAATTTCAGTAACTATGTTTTAAATAACATCAGTCTCCAACAATACAATTCACGTTTTATTTATCTGTCTATTAACTTCAAAAAGTTCATTGAGATACAAACTGCACTGTAAACTGCAGCTGTCTTCTCAGTTCATAAAACATTATGTAAAAACAGATGATCACAAGGTTATTATTTCTTATACTTACAGAGAAGCATGAGGACCAGCCAGATAGCTCAGCGGATTACAGCGCCTGCTTAGACAGAGAGCAGCAGCCAGATTTGATCTCTGGTTTGCCCTGCTGGCTCACTCCTGGGGCACACTGAGATGGGGATTGAGACTGGGCGTGGTGATGCACACCTGTAATCCCAGTGCTTGGGAAGCTGAAAACAGAAGAGTCACTATGAATCTGATCTGTGTAGTGAGACCCTGTAGAGCCTGTTGACCCTATATTAAATACTTAAAAAAAAAAAAGGTGTGTGTGGGGAATTAAAGGCCAGGTACAGGGGCATTGTGCCTGTAATCCTGGCTACTATGAATGCGAGGCAGGAGGAATTCTTGACCCCAGAAATTCCAGACCAGCCTGGACAACATAATCTAAGAAAAGGAAAAAAACTGAAAAGGAAATTAACCAAAAAGCAGCAGTGAAGTGAGACATGGTTGTATTAGTTGGTTTTGCCTTATTATAATAAAATACCAGAGGCTAATAACTACAATAGTTATATATATAAGAAGTTTGTTTAGCTTGTAATTTTGGATGCTCAAAGACCTACGTTTGGTGATGGCCTTCTCACCATCCGGGGTCTGCTGTGTCACGTGGCAAGAGGTAAGGCCACGGGTATGTATATTCTGTCATTTGGTCTCTTATGAAGCTGCTGGTGCTCAATTCTGGCAGCTTCACCCTCGTGCTTGTCTAATTCTAATCATTTCCCAAAGACCCTTCACAAACTGCATAGTCAGTCAAGTTTTCACTCTTAGTACCGCCTAGTGGGGATTAGCCTTCAGTGCCGCAGCTGCTGGGGGACACGCTTCCACTCATCCATTCCACGCCACTGTTAATGCAGCAGTGAAATTCCATTCCATTCCAGTGGAGCACTGCAGAAATGGCTGACTTTGGGAAGGTCAGTGCTGGTGTTGGACAGCTGCCATTTGAGACGCCAGGGGACAACACACTTAACGATACAATGAGGAAAGTGGAGAGGTTGTGAAGGGAAGATGGTATTCTAGAGGAAGTGATCCTAGTGCAAAGGTCACTTTATTAAAGGAGGTGTCAGAAGTATCTTACAACATTGACAATTCAGAGGATAAAGTGTTCTGGCAGTCTAGATGTGGAAAGGATAGTGACAGTTCACCGATGTGTAGGAATTACACTTGCTCCATGTTATTAAAAGTTATATGATGGCATATAACATGAAGAGGGCTGGCATTGTCAAGCTATTTTTGTTCAGTACAAAGAAATAAAACATTTTAGTTGTTAGTGTTTCTGTTTCAAGTTAGTGCACTAAATTAACATTAATCTGACCGTTTTTAAATTTTACACTTATACTTGTCAGGAAAGGACTCTTTTAGGGTTTTGACAAAGAAATCTTTGAAGGTCACAGAACAATTTAAAAATTTCCTGTTGGTTGGTTATTTATTTGTCACGCCAGGCCTCACGTGTGCTGGGCAGCTATTCTGTCACTGAATTACACCCTGAACCCCATTGCTCATTAAGACCATTTTGTACTGTTTAAGCTCGCATCATATGCTTTGCAGACTTGTATAGTATTATGTAAGGCAAGGACTACCTTTGTATTAGCATGTGGCGCTTCAGAAGTTCATGTACATATTTCCATCTGTCTGTCTGTCTGTCTATCTATAATAATGACTTCATTGTTTGAATAAATTTTTAATTTAAAATGTTTTTAGCATGCAGATACCCAAAACCTGAGATTGTGCTTGTCAAGCGTGCAGCGGAGATATCAACAGAGGCCCCTGATAGTTGTGGTATAGTACAATCTTATGGTGTTGTTTGTGAGATGTTTATTGCAAGTAGCAAAGTGTCTATTTGACAGAATGTCTTGCTTGTTTAAAGTAGAATGCTTTGAAAGATTTATGCAGTAGTATTTTACACTGTCAACAGAATATTTATTTCTGTTATCTAACCCTGGCTTTCGTGGCTATAACTAAATAATTGCATGCTCAACTAACTGAACAATCAAATTACTGAGCTGAAAAGATGAATTCATTTTTCCTTAATTATATTTAGTTAATGTATTTTAGAAATTGTTGAAATAAGCATAGCACATGAAACATGAGCTATGAGGGCTTTGAATTGTTTTAGGGTGAATGAGTTGGAAAAAAGAACTATGTACAAAAAGCTCAGAATATTATAAAGATATTATAAAGCTCAGAATATTATTTAGCTATGGAACTTCAGGGAACATTCAAGGTTTTGTTTCTTTAGGAAATCTAACCTAAGGCTTCATGTGTGATAGGCAAGTGTTATGTTATAACTGAGTTATATCCCCAGCTTACTATATACCCATATCTAATCTATATCTAATCTATCTATATCTATCTATCTATCTACGTGTAAGTATGTATATATATACACCAACTTTTGTAAGTTTAAGGTCATTGATGGAAGTATTTTAGATTCAGCCAATATATAGCTTGATACCTAATTTAAGTTGCATGCTGTGGTGATGGTAGAATTTGTGTATGTTTGCTTTGTATGTATGTGTGTGTATGCATAATAGATACATACTGAGTGTGAGAGATTATGTCATTCTAGTATTTTTTCATTACTCTTTATGTACTTTCCCTAAAATGTGTATGAAAACGAATCCAAGTATTACATGATTTTGTGGGCCAATGGAAATTTAATAGAGAAAGGTTTAACCAATCCAGTGATTCAGTGATCCATGGTTGGAACATGGTAAGGATGGAATGAAATGAAATGTGTTCTCTTCAAATACTTGTTTCTTGACTTTTCCTAGGTGACATATATGAATTTTGAACAGAAGTTTCTAAAATTGCAGTTTTGAGTGTGATTGGGTAGTCTGTCTGTCTGTCTATCTATCTATCTATCTATCTATCTATCTATCTATCTATCTATCTATCTATCTAGTACCAAGGGCAAAAATCAAGTTACAGAATTTCAGAGAAATATAGAGGCATAGCATGTACACACATTGTTTGTGTGTGTGTGTGTGTGTGTGTGTGTTTGTGTAAGAGATGTGTATATTAGCTTGATGTATTATATTACAAAAATCCTTGAGTATAACCTACTCTACCAGTTCAAATGTATTTCTAACATTAAAAAATTTAGAACTCATAGGCATAGAACAATTAATGCTGATACCTTTTGTAGACTAGTTTTAATTTTGAATTATTCTGAAGATTGTTTCCTTAGTCCTCACTGTGGGATGTTGTATGGAAAAAGAAATTATACTTACTATATAGAAGATGGAAAATAGTAGGGTTTACCTGTCACTGTTCAACTTTTGAAACTTCGACTTTATTTTTTTCTCTCTCTCTGGATTCATATATATCATGCTCCTTCATACATTTTTAGTGGCACCCAGATTAACAAATATCCTGGTGTACAACAAAACAGAAATACAGACTCAGTCTCAGGGCTTGAAGGGATTGCAGAGGTAAATCTCTCATTTTGTATAACACAAAAACATGTTCAGGATTTGGTGACTAGTTATGTACTGGAGGAAGGATTTATATCAAGTCCTGTGGAGTTTTACTTTTACTCTTGGGTTAGTGGAGAAACTGTGATGATAAGTATCCATGCTAATCTCAGAGTATTGCCCCTGCCCTGGATGTCCTCTGTGCTCTGTCTGTTCATCCTCCCCTAGCCCATACCTCCTAGATACTCCATCTTTCACTATCCTCATCATTTTGCCTATTCAAGAATGTTACAAAGTTAGCATTATGCAGCGTGCAGCCCTTTCATATTGGCTTCTTTCATTTAGTGCTATGAAGAAAGTTCTTCTTTGGGGAATATTTGAAAGTTAAAACATTAAGAATCTCTACTACTGGGGCTGGCAAGATAGCTTAATGGTGTAAAGCAACTGCTTAGGCAAAGCTTAGGCAAGCACACAGGAACTGTAGTTTGATCCTGGCACCATGTGCTGTGCCAGCCCGCCTCCAGGGTGGGCTGAGCTGGTCACAAAAAAAGAGAAAAAAAAAAGAACCTCTGCTACTTGTTACATATTTATTTTAAAATATGTATCTTTTGGGGATCTGTGTAGCCATACTCCCAAAGAAAGCTCTCCTTTGTGGTGTCCTGTGATAGGTAAATGTTTTTCTAGCTTTAAGCTTTCCGTCTATAATGTTATACATGGTTATTTGATTTTTTAAAACTAAGTTACTATCTCTATAATTTAAAAGTAACAAGATGTTTTTTTAAAAAGTATATTTTTTTTTGTTTTTATATCTTAGCTTTTTAAAAGAATTATTTTATGTATCTTATTTTGCTCTTAGGCATGAAGGAAGTTTGTGTTAAACGGTGTATATAATTATTCCTAATACACAAGCTGGACATAAAACCAACCACAAACTAGTAGTATATGTGGTTAGCCTAATAACCTGTAAACTAAAAGATAAAAAAAATTAATTATATTAATACATAGTGTCAGTTATTTCAGCCAGAGTTAAACAATTAACGGGTTGTACCTTAGTAAGGATGGTTCCCTGAGCGCTGTAGCTTTTCTGCCATGCCACTCACTGACCAACTCCGGTCTTTAGTTGGCAGGCTACTGGTTTGCACTGGCCCAGAAATCTGATTGCTGATCCCAGCATAGGATTGTAGTCAAACCCTTGGTCATGTAGCAAGTTCCACAGAAGGTTAACAAGACGATGGTGTTCTTAAGTGATCTAAGTAGAAATGTCTTTTCTACATTATGTATGTTAAAATAATCAATTTGAAATTCTAAATAAAATGATAACATACTTGTGGTTTTTATAGGATTTACCAAAGGTGATACATTTGAAAAAATAATTTAAAAATCTTTTTATACTTAGAATGTTTTAGCTTTGCATAGTGGTAGGATCATAGCCATTGAGGTTTATCAGAGGTAGAATTATTGCTTAACAAATAGAATTTTTTTAAAAGAATTGTTAATTTAAAAAGTTTTTTTTTTTTGCTGTTTCCAAAGTGGACTGGGGAGATGGCTCAGTAGAATAAACGCTTCCCGGGCAAGTACAATGGCCTGAGATCAATCCCTGGTTCCACCAAAACAAAATAAAACAAAACAAAAAACAAAAAACAAACAAACAAAAATGGTACATGTAAAAAGTTTGAGTGTCAGTTTCTGCAGGTATATTACCCACTTTTATTTGTTGAGCTTGGTACACTCCTCTTGGTGTATGACTTTTTGGCATTGAATTTGATTTGCTTAAATTATTTTCCATACAACAGGGTTACATTTTAAGTTTGTTTTCCTTTAATGTGTTATGTACTTATAAATTTTGCTTTACTCAACTAAACTTTTGTTTCTGTTAAAAGACTGAAAAGTTATTGATAAGGTCTGGAAATGTTGGTAATTGAAAACCCTCAGACCCCAAATTATTTTTTTACACACACTAGTTTCATTTTAGTTCTTTTTATAACTTTCTTATGAGGCCAGATTGTGCTTTGTAAGGCCAATCCTACTTTCTATATTTTTGAGGAAGGTGCTAGGAGAGGTCTGGAGTATGTTCAAAATATCAGAAACTGGGTAATTTGACTCTTCAAAGAATAATGATTTATTTCCAATAAAGAAAAAACAAAGGCATGAAATTGTTTCTATATGTTATCTTACTGGAGTTGTTTTGTTTCTTTTATTTTTTTATCATTTATTTATTTACTTGGTACAGGGTTTTGCTACGCAGTTAGGACTCATAATGATCCTTCTATCTCAGCCTCCCTAGTTCTGGTATTATAGGCATGTGCTGACACACTGGTTTTGGGGCCAGTTTGGCATGTGGTACTGGAATCAAACCCAAGTTCTTGTGCTTGCCAGGCATGTACTTAGACTGCTGAGCTGTCTTCCCAGCCTGTTTTTTTTTTTTTTTTTTTTTTTTAGTTTATTGTAAAAGATTTAAAAATTTGCCTTGATTTATGGTTTTTATATTGATGTTGACATCCTTGGTAAAAGACTAAAATAAGTTGTACTTAGAATTATCATTGCTGTGACAGCATAGCACAAAATAAGCGAGTTAAGATTATGCATTTTTCAAATTTTTCAAGTATGCAATTATATCTTCTAATGTATGGCTACATTTAATGAGATGCTTAGCACTAAAGATGATAAGTTACAGTTTCTGTTATAATTGAATTACTCTGTATACTACAGGGTCTAGTTCTGCTTTTCATCATTACCATTGTTGTAAACAGATTTTGCAATTTTATCTTGGAGAATAAAAATGTAGAATCGGATTCCCACCTACATTTCTTCAGTCAAAGTCTTTTGGTTTTCAGTTTAAGGCATATCATACACTGAAATGTACTTCTGAGAAATAATGGGCGATTTCATTTTTTAAAATGTTCTGAATCTTGTTAACTTTGTACAATAAATATACAGTATATAATCTTCCTAATGCAAAACACCACAGCTCTTTAGATACCCAAAGAAATCTAGTATTCTAGGTAGTTATATTAAATGTCAACTATAGTAATCAGTTTTACCTGACTACAGAGTCAGCAGACACTTGAGAGACTTTTTGAGAGCAGGTGTTTTATTCAAATTCATGATTGTTAGAGCAGGCAGGCAGCTACTCTTGTTTCTGAATCTCTGAGAGGGTTTTATTTTCACTCCCCCAAATTAATAAAAATCTCTTATTCAAAATTATTGAATTTTATTATAAAAGATAAATGTGGCAAACGATAGTAGGAGATAAATACTGCTTTCTGTCTTTTCCAGTTATTACCAGAATTAGTTGTATTTTAAATTTAATACTATCATGTTTGTTTTTGTGTAGTTTATTTTAGTGACAACTTTGCAGTATGTACTTAGATGACTTGTATTGGTTTTTGAAATCAGCAAGGCACATGGTATTTTTCAATAGATTATTTGGGGAATCTGCTATCAGAAAATTGTTTACTCAGGTGAGGTAAGAATTTGGTATCTTTATAAATAAAATTAAATTTTCTCACTATGGAAAATGTAATTTAGTGAAAGATATACCAGAATGAAGAATCAAGAAGTCTAGTTTTTACTTTCAATTGTATTTATTGTCCTTCAGTGACCTTGAACCATTTTCTTGGTCCTTATACACTTTATAGATTCAGTAAGCAGTACTGACTGAAAGGGCCAAAGTAGCATTTGGAAATGTGATACATCAGATGTTATAAATAAGAGTGGAAGTCAGATGCAGCATATGTTGTAATTCTGTAAAAGCAATACAGCTGTGCATTATATAAAACTGGGATAAGTGTTGTCTTTATAATTAAAGAGAAAAAATTCCACAGAAATTCCACTGGTCAAAGTTAGGACATAGACCAGAACCACCTGATGTCTTGATGCCATGGTTCTGTGTGTATGTATGGAATGTGAGAAGCTTAAAAAACAACCTGGGGTTTGGGGATATTTAAGTGTGGCCTGGTTTCTTCTTTCACATGGCGTCTTAGTATCTGGCAACTTTTTCTGTGACATTGCATGACCCTCACCAGAAAATAAACACCAAGCCTAGGATGTGAGCATGGTGTTTGCTGCTGCAGGTAGGTTTTTGTTAAAGGCACAGTTCTTCAGTTTCTTGTAGGCAGTTTGTCCAATGACAAATATGTTAATATCTGGATAATATTTTTAAACTTTCAATTCTTTTCTTTTTCTTCAACAAGGTTTTATTGTATGCCCATCTTTGAAGTAATATTATTTTGATCATTTTTCAGAAAAGGATCCTGAGGCTTAGGGTTCAAGTTCTATGAACTGCTGATTGTAGTAACATATGCTTATAGTCCCAGTTTTTTTGAGACTGAAGTAGTACGATTGTTGAAAGATTGAGCCAAGCCTAGGCTACACTGAGTTCCTATATTTTCAAAGAAATTGTTAGTACTTTTGTCTCTTCAAAATGTAGTATAGTAATGATTGACATTAAGGTTTTTAATTGCTTAGGTATACTGTTCTTAATTTATCTACCACAGAGGATAACTCCAGATTTTTATAGGATTTTAATTGTTTAGGTATACTATTCTTAATTTATCTACCACAGAGGATAACTCCAGATTTTTATATCTATTCTAGTAGAACAAAAATGTATTGATTCTGTCTTTTCAACCCATATGTATTCTTTTACTCTCCTTTTCTGAATGCTAGTTATAATATGTATTTTCTAGTAAAATGATGAGTGGCACAGTGGAATTCCAAGAGAATGCAGTTAAAAATGGCCACAATGGCAGATGTGAACCGGGGTATGCATTATCTGGCGAGGGTGCAGGCAGGTCTCTTCGTAGATGTCCAGTCCCAACACTTGTAATGTTTGTGGAAAGTACAATTAAACTAATCCTCTGCTTATTCTGAATTTTTATATAAAAAGGTAAATTTTAGTGTGATAAAAATATTAGCACAGATAAAAATATTTTAATATTTCACATTTCACTTATGGAGTTTTCTAAAACATATTATGATAAAATCCAGTAGGAATTTCCTGGGATTAAAACATAGGTGAGCTCTAAAATGGAAATATTTGTTGTTATGTACTTAGAGGTCATATGGTCACTGCAGTAACGTAGGCCCAGTTGTAGGGTTACTGACCCAAGAACGTGTCATTGGAAAGGTTTCTCCTTAATCTTCTCAGCTAGAAAACTATTTTTGGATGTCTTCTAGTAGAGGGAAATGAAAAAACGCAGATCAACTTGAGTTTGTTTAATTAAATCATATGCATAGGCTAATTTCCTCTCCTCCCAAATGCCGTATTAAGTTAAAAAAAGGTAACAGTAACTAAACAATTGGTCAGGAATCCATTTTAAAATAAACTATTAGAACATGATCTGGGAGCACAGAAACTGTTAGTTCTGTAGCAAAACCTAGGAACCTGTGGCACAGTTAGAGATGGTTTCTCTTCAGTTTTTCCCAGGTGCTTAGTATTGCTTTTATCTTTGTGCAGTCTGACCCCAAGATAGCAAGTTTGGACCATTAGATGGCCAGTCAACACAGTACACTGAGAGGAACTGAAAGATCCATGTTTTCTAGCAATTAATTCTCCCGGATCTTGTTACCCAGGACTAGTTCTTTTAGAAATGGGCTCACTAGTCAAAACTACTCCAGGTCCTTATTGCCTAGGACAAAGATTTGGACAAGATAAGCAAAGAGTGGCACCAAAAGTTTATTTGAAAAGTAAGGGGTGAATGGGTAGAGAAATCCAGCTCTGCAGAGTGAATTTGGGATGAACAGAGAAAAAGCAAAAATAAAAGTGCGCTTTGCATCTGAGAAACATAGTGTGGGCTATTATGGGAAGTTAGGTTACTGAGCTTCCTGTCGTAGCTAGTGTTCTTTTATGCCATCCACATCTTGTGGGAGCTCTTGAAGGTCTGCATCTGGGGTCCTGGGGCTGGTCCAGGATCTTATAATTGACAGTTCCGACTCATTTTCCAAGCTAGCTTTGCCATACCCTATCTCCTATATAATTTTCCCCTGAGAGACATAAATCTTTATGGGGTGCTGAAGAAGAGGTGGCTCTGTCTTTTGTAACTTCTTCAGGTTGAAAGGGGATATAGACCTTACCTACTTGGAATTGTATATTCCAAGTACTGAGGTACTTGGTGGTTATTGCTGGGTTGAGGGAGGGAAAACCTCTCAGAAAATGAGACAAGAGGTAGTGACCCTGGAGCTACCTGCTGGAGAAAGACACTTTACCATTAGCCCGGATATGAGGAGTGGACTGGATCTCACAGGTTCTATAAAGAAGAATGTATGTGAGAGAGAGGGAGCTGGTCAGATAAATGCTGGCCATGATCTTAGCAAGGTCTTGCTTGCTTATCTGCAGCAGCACTGGAGCCCAGCTTTTTGAAGAGAAATCTGTCTTCCAGAGGCTCACAGGAGTAGCTTTTTCTTTGTGGGTGATCTTGTTCTTTGGACAGTCTAGGTGGGACTAACTCGAATCTAGAGAAATGAACCTAGTCCTCTGCCTCGGCCGTCAGGTCTGCAGTGGGTGCTGCAGGGATCACTGAGTGAGCGCCTCTCTGTGCTGGCTTTCTCTGCCCTGCTGGTGCTCCCTCTCTCCAAGTTCTCACAAGCACTTGGTCCTCAGGGCACACCGAGGCGGTTCCCCTGGGCCAGGAGCTGGCAGGACTCTGTTTTCTAACATGTAGGTAGCTCATTGTACAGTAAGAGTCCCATAGTCTTTGGGTCTGCTATCATGTAAGGGGATAAAAATGGCCTTCCTGGAACATCTCAGACTTAGTCCTGTTGGAGCGTGTTACAAACCTTTATGAGTCCTGTTGGTAGGCATCAGAGCCAGACTCAGACATCTATAACATAACCTTGGCAAAGGTAATTCAGAGCTTACTTTAGGATCTGGCTGGCTTTCTCTACTCTTCCAGAAGACTGAGGTTGCCAGGAGGAATGGAGTTGGTACTTTATTCCTGAAGCCTTTGCTCCTCTCTGAGTTAATTGGGAGGTAAAGGAAGGTCCACTTCACTCTGGAGGGACTGGAGTAGTTCAGATCCAGGATGATGTTTTCTTAAAAAGCACCTTGACTACCTCTGTAATCTTTTCTGAACAGGTAGGAAAGGCTTCAGTCCAGCTTGGACCAACATCTGTTTAATTATTTTACATGGTGGCATATGGGTAAAGTCTAATTGCCAGTCCTCTCCAGAGTATGTCTCTCTTCTCTGTATAGGTTCTAGTAAAGGAGGGGGTTTAGTTTTGCCTGGTTGTTGTAAGTGCATGGTGCATGAGCTTTGCAGATCTGTAAGCGATTGCTGTTAGCTCTTGGCCCATGGAGATTTCAGTGATCGGGTCCAATGTAACGTCTCTTCCTAGGTGGAAGGAATCATGAAGTGTTTTTATGGCCTTCCACTCTATTCCTTGGGGGAAGCACTTTGTTTGTTTTCTAAATGCCATGTAGTCCCTTTTAAAATTCTCCCTTGTTTGGGGACCCATTTATCCTTGGGGCGGGCATAGACAGGTTTTAATGGTTCCTTGGGAATTGGGAATTAGGTTAGAGTCTTAAAGGGCTATAGGGCAGTACTTTTGCCTCCTTGTCACCCTTTTGATTTCCCAAGGAGATTTCGGGGTCTCTCCCAAGTGTCCTTTATAGTGCATGACTTCAACCTGTCTGGAAAGATGGACTGTCTCATAGAATTTCCTGTCTGTGTTTTATAGATTTTTGTTTATTTGCTAGTAAGCCTCTTTCCTTCCAGAGTGCTGCATGAGTGTGCAGTACTCTGGCATATCTAGAATCTGTGTAGATGTTTAACTTGTCTTTTCCTAACATCAGTGCCTGAGAACAAGCTACCAGCTCTGCCTTTTGAGTAGAAGTTCCTGGGGGAAGAAGTTTATCTTCATTGACCTTTGGAGAGCTGACAGCTATATAATCTGCCTTTCAATGTCCTTCTCAGACAACCTTCCATCTGTCAGTTAACCGTACCTCCTGAGGCTCTTGGAGGTGCAGTTGCTGATCTCCTGCCGTTTACATAGGTCTGGAAGATGACTCTTTCACAAGAGCAGCTAACTGTTGAGCCTGTGACCATCAAAGAAGCAAGGCTAATAGCAGTGCAAGGTTTTGTGATAGCCTCAGGAGTATCTGAGTGCATAGCCTGATGCTTGATAAACTGTTCCCTTGTTAAACAGAAGTAACCCTTTGTCCCCAGAATAGCTCTGACCTGATGGTGAGTCAGGACTTCTGGTCTCTGTCCCAAAGTTAACTTTGTAGCTGCTTCTGTTAGTACAGCTGTAGCTACTGTTGCTCTCAGGCAGGGGAGCATCAACAGCCACCTCCTCTCATTTCTTTGAAAAGTATGCCAGTGAGTGGGGCTCTTATCTTAGCCTTTGGATCAAGAGTCCCAGAGCAAACTTCGCTCTTTTTTGATGCACAGAACAAAGGACTTTTTTTTTTAAGTCACGTGTTCTCAGTGCTGGAGCCTGAGTAAGGGCATGCTTTATTTTTCTAAAGGCATTGTCAGTCATTTTTGTCCATTCTAGGGACACAGACTGAAGGCCTTTTACTGCCTCACGTAAAAACTTTGAGGGTGAACCAAAAAACTTAAAAAGCCTGTATTTGAGTAATGTGTCTCTGAGAGGCTGGAGACCTTTTTATGCTTCTTCCTTGCTTTTGGTTAGGAAGTCGGCGGAGGTTTTTTAGTCTTCTCATCCCTGGTGCAGCTGAATTTACCCTACCAGGTATTCCTTTGTACCATACAGCAGGATTTATCTGTTGGTTAACTTGGTCATTGAAACCTGGTATAGTCCCAGCAAGTAAAATCTGTTTTGGCCTTAGCTGGAATCTGCAAATTGTCTCCAGTTTTGTTAATAATCATGATGAGACACTTGACTTTCAAAGTGACACATCAGAAGAGGAGTTAAGAATCTCTGCCTAGGGGTCCCTTTGATCCCAACTGGTGTTATAGACTTGGAGGACAGTTTTCCAGGGAAGGAAATCAAAACAGAATGAGCTCCTCTTATGTTTGTAAGTAGTTGAATTCACCCATGTTATCCAAGATTACCCAGGGCTCCTCAGAGGTACCGATGTCTGTGGAGAAGTATTCAAGGTTTCCTGGTCCTCTTCAATGGTCAGAACAGGAAATGAGAGTTGGAGCTGGCTGTTCCTTTTCTGAGAGTGAGGACAGTTGAGCCTCCAGTGCTAAGAGCCAGGTGCATTTGCTGCCTTACAGTTGGAATGGGCAAGCCTAGTGCCATCTTGTGCCCGGTGTCCAGTTCCTTTGGACGTGAAATAGAAACCCTTTTCCTGGTTGTCCCTGAGTTTTTATTTAGATGACCTGGGTATGTTTAAAATATTACCAGTTGCAACAGTTATAATCTTAGCCTTTTTTTTTTTTTTTTTTTTTTTTTTTTTTTTTTTTTTTTTTTTTTTTTTTTTTTTTTTTTTTTTTTTTTTGTCTTTTCTCCGTGTCCTGATTGTTGATCACAGAAAGTCTATATCTAACAATTGGACCATAGATGTTTAAGGCCCTATTTGAAGTTTTTGTACTTCTTATCAGGTATTTGGGGCTGACTGACAGGTCAAATGTTATGTTAATGCCTCTCCCTTTCTGAAAGATGGAAGTATATTTGCAGAAGTCCTCTTCTAATTGATTACAAGACAGCTGGATTTTCCTCTGTGCCTGTATCATAATTACAGACTTTATAGTGCACCTTTTCATCCCCATGGTGAAATCCCCAATATGCAGCTAGCATATTGGACGTCATTTATAGTTCGTGATGAGTGTCATAGTACCTATTTGGCTCTGTTGAAGAGTAAATAGCTGTTCCAGAGTGGTTTCCTTCCTTTTTTAAGCGTATTGTTCATCTGCATAGTTACTAGCCTCTTGTAGGATTCTCTGTCTTTTATCTGAGGTATAGCAATCGGCAAAGATAATTTAGACACCTTGACATGATAAGTTAAAACAAAGTTTTGTGCCCATCTTTAAACTTACTAGGGTCTTCTGACAGCTGGCCTGATAAGTTCTGGTACTATTGTACATCTGCAACTGAAAAAGGAATGTGTACTCAAGTATTTCCTTCAGTCCTGGGACTTCTCTTAGGAGCCGGACAAGTTGTGAACCAGAGTATTAGGAAGAACTACTTTGGGTTCGAAGCTGTCTGTGTGGATCTAGTGGGATTTAGGGCTGCCTGAGGTGGCTCCCCAGAGAGCTTAGGAATGTGGGTTCACTAGGCTCTAGTGAAGCCCTCTGGTCACTTGGAGGGGGTGGACCTGATTTATTGGTCTGCAGATTGTAAAGGGGTGGTTGAGTGGCCTGTATATGTGGTTTTCCTCCCTAAATAGATCAAAAAGACTGAGGTCCCCCTTAAAGACAAATGGGAGTCGTAGAACAGGGTCATCCAGGATATCTTTGTTTCCTTTGGGTCTGCACTAAGTACTATCATTCTTGAACATTCCCTTTGATAAAGTTATAAAAGCTTGTACGTAAGGCATTTCACTCCATCTTTTGTATATGAAACAGAAATGCTATATGACTAGAGAATAATCTCATAATGTAAAATTGGGTCCCATACCATCTCTCTCCACTTCTTAGTTCATATTGAGCCCAGACTGTAATAGGCAATAAGCTATTCTTGTTTTAAGTTGTCAGGACCAAACATTAAAGACACAGCCTAGAGGTGAAGCTGTGGAATCTGTGGTGAGGAGATCCAACAGATTTCCCATCTGCTTGTCTTGGGACCTGTAGTGAAAAGGAGACAGCTAGGCCTGCACTGCACTCATGCTTTTTGTGACATTTTACAAAATCTGGATCAGTGTGTCTATCCTGAACTTCAGAGAGACATGCCAGCCAGCGTTGTTTACTGGGGAAGAAAACCTAGGTTTCTGTATTGAGAACCATTAACTCCTTACGGACCAGGGGGCTGGAATGTCTGTTAGTCTACCTAGTCCAAGCTCCCCTCAGGTGATGGCAGAGCATTCCCAAGCAGAGTTCTGTTAACCATTGGCCCCATGATGGCCCAACCTGCACTTACTCTTAAGTCCCTTCATGGCCTCACTGGTTTTTGAAGTCCCTTAACCACAGTGAAACCATATAGGAAAACCTCTCCTGCCTTTAGTTGACAGAAAAAGTAGGAAGAGTTGGGGGGGCTCTCTTTATGCTGAGAGTCATTCTGTCAATTGGACAAATGCATCAGGCATTTGTCCAATTTATCTTTTGTGAAACACAAAAGCCAGAGGACAGTGGCTTCAGACAGCTTTTGACCACAGGCTGTCCTGTTGCCATTGCCGGCCAGTAGTTCTAGCCCAAAGCCTAGGATATTTTTCACTGGACACTTTTTTTCCTTCTCTCTTGCATTTGCACTTTTCCCCCACAGCTGAATAAGATGGTCAGGCCATGCAGAGATGGGAGCAGGACTTGCTAAGACTTGCAAGACGGCATTTGCCCAGGCTGCAGTTATGGTCCTTCACTTCTGGCTGAGGCTGCTTGATGGGCTGGGGAGATGGCTCAGCAGTCTTAAGCACTTGCTAGGACCCAGGTTTGATCCCCAGTACTGTATGCTGTGCTGACAGGGCTTGATTTGCAGGCCATTGAACCCGGGTATGGTGGTACATGCCTGTGATCCCAGCACTGGGCAGGCTGACACTGGAGGATCACTGTGAGTCTGAGCTACACAGGAAGAGACCCTGTATCAAATAAATAAATAAACAAACAAACAATAAATAAAAGATCCTGCTTGAGTTCTTAAAGGGGTAGTGTACTATTTTTTTGCATGTGTTCAGGGAGATAGTTTCCTCTCCTGTTCTTGTAAGCCCCTATGCTGTTTAATATCAGAAGCGTAGCTTATAACCTGGTTATTAAGAAAAGGGTGATAGAGGAAAAAAAGATGGCAGCTGTTGGGGAAGCACACCCTGTGAAAGTAACACACAGCCACGCAAAAAGACCAGCTGTGGCTGGCCGCAGGTGGGGCAGTATGGTTGCCGGTCAGACGGCAGAGTCACATAAACCGAGAAAAAGTCATTACAAACTAGGGTAAACTGAGACCGCTCTAATTTAGCAAAATATACAACAAACAGACACGCACAAGACAGAGACACCTGAGAGTGAGTGCAGAGGCAGCACTGAGCATGGGAAGCCCGCTCTGCCTTTCTGTCCCCGCTGCGGACCATGGAGCTCTTCCTGGTTCCTCGAGAAGGATCTTTCTATTCCTGGCTTGGAGGAGTGAAGAGCAGAAGAGAACCCAGTGGCATTTTAGGAAAGAGGAAAAAGTATGTCCCCTGGCCTTACCTTGGCTGCCGGACCTGATCTCTGCCGTCATGGCCAGCAATGCCAATGTGTCTTTGGGCAGCTCATTTATAAATGACTTGCCAGTCAAAACTGCTCCAGATCCTTCTTGCCTCGAACAAGGAATTGAATAAGACAAACCAAAAAATGGTGTCAAAAGTTTAGTTGAACAGTGAAGGGTGAATGGGCACGGAAGACACTAGCTCTACAGAGCAAACTGGTGTTAGGGTAGAGATAAAAGCAAAAGTAAGAGTATACCACATCAGAGAAATGTGGCATAGCTGTCACCATGGGAGGTCAGGGCGCCACGCTTCCATGGTGACCAACCTTCTTCTGTGCCACCCACGTCTCGGGGAACTCCCAGCAGCTCTCCACCCGGGCCCTGGTGCTGACCTGCGAGCTTGCTGCGAACAGGGCCTTGCATGCTCTATCTCCTGTATCAATCTGAGACCTTTTCTTGTGTGACCTGGGGTGGGGCAGGGGGAACCTTTTAAAAAAAACTGCTCTTGTAAAGAGATTAAATCTGTGGTTAATCCCAATTTTATTCAACCATTTTATTTGCTCCTCATCCTCATCCTCTTCCCCTTCTCTTTTGTTTCTCATTTCTACCCTTTGTCCTTCTGTTCCTCATTTTCCCTTTAAGCAAATACAGTATAAAGCTTTGTTATACTTGTATTTATTTAATTAAATATAAAAATAATAAAAAAATATAAATAAGTATACTTTTATTCCTAAAATAGAAGGAAAAAAATAATATTTCTCCTATAACTCTCTTGAATTTTTTTTTAGTTGTATTTCTAGAAGGTGTTCAGGGTCTCACTACTAGATCGGACTCCTGGTGATCCTCCTGTTTACAGCCTCCCAAGAGCTGGGATTACAGGCATATGCCACCACGCCCAGTCTCAGTTGCCATCTCAGTGCACACTAGGAGCAGGGCCAGCACAGCAGGCCTGGGGATTGAACCCCTGCCCCTGTGCCTGCTTGCAGGCGCTTTAATCCATTGAGCTATTTGACCGGCCCTCTCTTGATATTTTTAATGTGACAGTGTCCCTCAGTTTTCTATTTCCTAAATAAATAGCGAAGATTTAAAATGATGACTTAAATCTACTGTAATACCTGGATCATCAAAGAAATATTCTTTTATGAAATTTACTAGTGCTTTATGTAGGATAGTAACAGTATTTTATAAGCCAGGTTGCTTTAGATATTACAAAACTAAGCGTAATACCTCATTCTTTGTACATGTCAAGAAGTTAGCTTCATTTAATAAAAACTGGCTTAAATATCTTAATTTTTTTTCCAGTATTTCTGGCTTACTACAGTGAAATTGCTAAAATTTTATGTTTAGAAATGCGAAACACTTTTCTTGTTTCACAATTTGTAATGAATATCCAGGGTAATTTGTTTTAGGAAAAGATCATCTGTATATTGTAATAACTAAGTATGTTTAAATTCTCTGGAACAGATGAAGTCTCATTTCAAATTTGATTTGATTTGATATAATGAGAGTTGGCAGTTTACAGTAGCTATATTATGTACTTTCCAAGAAAGGCTTTAAAACAGGAATAAAGCTATTATCTTTCAGTTAACAGCTTTTGGGCTGTGTTCATCAAGAATATTATGTTGTAGGATTTTTTGTTTATTGTCCCCCCCCCCCCCCCCGGTAGTGTTTTGTCAAGGCTTTACCTTTAGTATCCTTCTGTCCTTAAAAAATGATATGGGAAGTAGTTCTTTATCTTCTGTATTTGGGGGAGAGCTTTGAGTTTTAAAATTAGATTTTTTTTTTTCTTATTTAAATGGCTTGATAAAATTCACCAGATGAAACCATCTGGGCTTCGAGTGTATGTGCATATGCATATACGGTGTTCTTAGTAAAAAATTCAAATTTGTTAGATAACTCTTCTTTTTCCTTTCTCTCTCTTTTTTTAAAATGCGGCAGGGTTGAATCCCTGGCCTCTAACATGCTAGGCAAGCAGTCTACCAACTAAACTTTATCCCAATTCAATGAGGAAATTTTAGAGTTACTTAACTAAAAGAATGCAAGAAAAGAGAACAGAAAAATAGAAGAGGATGAGGAGAAACCAGTGTAACATCGTAAACCTATATCCAACCATATCAGTAATTACAGTAAAACAAAACAGACAAGAAAGGAACAGGAAAAGTTGGTTCTTTGAAAAGATTAACAAAATTAATAAAATAGTTTCTTTTTCATTGCTCTCACTTTTTTTTTTTTTGAGACAGGATTTCTGTGTATTCTAAGCTGGCCTTGAATTAACTAGGTAGCCTGATCTGACCGTGAACATCTCCTTAGCCTGCTGGGTGCTGCGATTAAAGGTGCTCCCATGCTTGGCTGCCTTTCCTTGTGTATGTGGTACATCTCTGTGTTATAAGCTTTATAAGTTACTATCATAATTTGCTTTAGACTGGCACATCTATTTATATTACTAGGGGGAAAATGGGCTTTTGTATTATACCAGATGCTTACCATTTCCTTTCTCTTAATTTCTTTCCTTACACCCTAGTTCCCAACTTGTACTTCCCTTAAGACTAACTAACTTATTTTGCATTTTCCATGCTTTTTTTTTTTCTGATTAAAGTTCAATATCTTTTCTTTAGCATCAGTTATCTTTGCATTTATCCTGCTGAGAATTCAGTGAGTTTTTTGAATCCTTTGAAAATTGTCTCCATCAAATTTGGGAATTTTTACCTATAATTTAATGAAAAATTTCTGCTTTTAAGTATATCTAAATTTTATAATGTCAGCTAATGTACTTTTTAGTTTTGCAACTTTTTTTGGTTCATTTTTAGTTTCTCTTGAGACTTACTGTCATATTGATTCGAACATATTTACATTTGCATATTTATATATTGGCCTAATTGCTGCTTTAAAACTGTTCTGCTCACCATCTGATCCATCTTCCCGAAAGTAGGTCACGGTTTTCTTTCTTTGCAAAGTATTATTGGAGTATGCTTTTTCCATTCATCACTGTGATTACTGTGTGGTTGAATCTGTACTTTTAAAAAGTTATTGCGATGGTCATTGTTCTAGCAGACGGGCTGAGCTGAGACTGCCACAAGCCTGCCAGGCAGCAGGGCCTGTCTGGCAGCAGCGCGAGGCCTCGTTTTTGCCTTTGGCTGGCATCCCCAGGCTCTCCCTGCGCATGTCTGGCTCACCAGCCGCGCAGGGATCTGAACTGAGCGTGAACACAATTTAGGTCTTTCCTTTCTAGGATTCTGGCCTTGCTTTCCAATGATTTTGGTTACCTGTTTTCTCGTTCTTTTGGGGAAAGACTGGGGATTTTTTTTTTGGTCCTGGTTTTACTTGCTCTTTGTTGTGATTGGGCCACTGTCAGGCAAACTGATACCGGGTTCAGTCAGTGCCATTTTCTGTAATTGTTGATTCCCTTTGGGATGAACCTGTTTTAGTCATTTTTTTTCATTACTTTTAGGAAGTTGTTAACTGTGTTTTATAAAATATTATTCTGTGATGGAGATTTGATAAAACTTTTCTTCGCCAGGATATAAAGAATCAGACTTTTTGAGGTAAAAAAAAAATATTAGCAGATATAAACAATCTCCTTGGTTATCTCATTATTTAAAATAATATCCAGGAGAGAAAGAAAAGTATGATATAAAATACGCAGATGACTAACAGAAAGAATTGTTTGTCTAACTTTCTACTTAATAAAACGTTACAGTAAAATACATTCTTAATGTAATCAATCATTTACAAAATGTAAAAGAACACTTTATTTAATATTAGGATTCATTTGTGGGGAAATAAAACTTCTGTATTTTATGTTAACTTTTCAGGTGGGTAGTATTAGCAGCAATCACATTTTAAAAGCTGGATAGATTGTCCGGGCTTATTTTCAAGTTTTCTCATATGATACCAATGGAGAAAAAAGTTTCTGATCTGTTTTCTTGATTCAGTTAATATGATGAAGATATTTTTTAGTGAGAGGCCTCAAAATGAATCAGTTTATCATTTAAAAATTTTTGGTGGGTAGTTTCCAATAAAATTTCTACTTTGTAACGAATGTTCCCTAGATCATTCCTTTTTTTAATATTTTTTAAATTTATTTGTATTTTAATTTGAAGAGTGAAAAATAGAAGCAAAACCAAAGAGAACAAATGCCATAAACAGGGTAACATACAATACATATGTTACAGATTTTCAAAACATGGATGGCTAATTATATATATATATATATATTTTTTTTTTAATAAAACAATCCAACACAGATCAGCAGTCCACAATAGAAGTGGGTTATCCATAGAAGTTGTTCACTTGCCATTCACAGCTCATTATATTAATAAAACTTTATATACCTTTTTATACTTTTCTGCTGGATGGTTAAGACTGCCTTAAAGCAAGACCTATGTAACAAAAAATGTAACTTTTGTATCAGCTAAGGTCAGTCAGGTACTCTCAGGGTTTATCTTGTAACCCTGTACCTCTCTTTGTAGATCCCTTGTCAGTGTCAGCCTTGTGGATGAGTGACGGCCATTGCTTGACCAATTTGCTCTTTGTGGAAGCCTGAGAGAAAGTTTTCTCTCCATGTGACTCTCCTTAGGCACACTATACATCATCGTTCACCTTCCTCTGTGGCTCCATAATCTCCTTGATCAGAAAATTTGGGGCACTCCTGAGTTACATGATGTTATAGTACAGGTTCTTCTATGTCCTGAGTATTCACTGACCTTGAAAGACTAGGGCCAAAATGTTGGCTGACCTTGCAGCCTTTTTTTTTTTCTCTCCAGTTTTTGATCTGTAAACTTAGGTTGTTAGCCCTCCAGAAGAGAAGTTTATTATTACCCCGCAACAAATGCAGTTCAGTTTATCCACACTATTAGTCTAAATATCAGACATCATAGGCATAACATGGAACATGTATTTTCCATCAACTATTGAGATACTAAACTCTAAGTCCATACAGAATATGAAGAAGAAAAAAAAATTTAAAAATAGGAATTAACACTTTTATTTACATAGATATTTAGAAATCCATCCATATACAGCATTGTAGCATGACTGTCTTATGACTTTTTTGTCTTATTTTTCATTTACTACCCTTCGTTCCTTCCCTTTATATTTTTTCCTTAATGTGTGTCATTATCTTTACCTTTTAATCCTATGTGTAGTTAGGAAAGATTAGGAATATTGATTATATTTTTTTCCCTCGTTATTGCTGAACCTTATCCATTTGTCTAGCTTTTATCTTTATTTCGGAGGAGTTGTGGAATATTTTTAGTATTTTGTTCAATGTGTAGTGAATTTGAAGTAAAAGCATGGTCTCTGATTCTGTTGAGAAGTCCTGTCTGTTGAATCTTTCAGTATTTCAAGATGTCTCTGTCACTGACAAGGGCTTTCCACAGCATCACAAATGTGATGAGAACAGTTATAATGCAGTCTAGTTTGGAACCATTTTGGTGTGTTCACCAGAAAATTCTTCAGAGTACAGTAGTATCTTATATTCCTGGTCAAAAATTTGGAAAGCCATTGCATGCTTTCAAGGTAGATTTTGAGGTAATATTGCTAATGAAAATGTAGTATGTTTCTTAGCCTGATGAGAGATTTTAGAAAGATTAGTGTATCTTTTATTTCTTAACCCTTCTGAGAAAGGAAAATCAAAATGTAAACTTTTACTTTAAATTTTTTTTGGCCTGCTCAGCCCACCCTGAAGTTGGGGCTGAGGAGGGATGTGGTGCTGGGGATCCAACTGCGGTCCCCTGCACCTACCTAAGCTTGCCTACGCAGGTGCTATAGACTGCTGAGCTATCTTGCCAGCCCTGCTTTGTAAAAACTTTCTACATAGTGTGATTGATTAAACTACAGATTATATTTCTTTTATAATGCTATTATAATTAAGAAAATTCTAATCACAAATATTGATTACATTTTTTATGTAGGGATTATCAGTGGAGATTTATTTGCTTTTTAAACTAAATTCTTTAGTTTATATGTTGCTATAAGTTATAAGTAAATATTTTAGAAGGTGTACTGTGTTTCCTTGAACAGCATGGCTGTACTAACTCTTTGGAAGACAGTGACCCATTGTGCAGGTTTTTGTCTCCATGGTATTAGTTTGTTACATCAAGTTGGGGAAGGATAGAGAAGGGAGAACTTTCTGCCTTTCAGACTTAAAGTGATGAGGTGGTTCTCTTTATGAGACTAGGCTGCTTTCTGTAATGTCAGCTTTTTGGATAATGCTAGCACTTAAAGATACTTTGATTGGGAAAATTGTATTTGTAACATATAAATAATATATTACTAGTGATTTTGAATAATGTAATACTTTTTGTTTGTTGTGTTGTGCAGAATACTCTGTATTATCCAGTGGTATAAGTACCAATAATAAAAATATTCAGTATATTATGAAATGGAATTAAACAACCCCATAAATTCATCAATGCAGTTATATTGCTTTAACAATTTTATCTCCCACTTTTAAAATAATATTGAGTTGTCTTTGGGTATTCTTTGTTCACTGTCAATATTTATATATGTTTTGACATTTAGAATTACCATTTTAAAAAATAGTTGTATTTCTGAAATGTTTTTCTACTTCTATAATATAAATAGTCTCCTAAGTTCAAAAACTTCAAAGAAAAACAAGACATGTGGTTCAGCCAGGGCTAAGGGGGTCATTGTGGGGTTCTAACTAGCCCAGCTTGTCAGTGAGCCATACTGATTAATATTATTGTAAATGAATAGCTTTGCTCCATTAACCTAAATATAATTTATGAATAAGCTCTGATTTCTCCCGTTTTGTAAGTCTGTTGGTGCTTTCTTCACTGTAACAAAAAGACCATGCTAATTCTTGCCCCACACTCTGTTTTTTCCCTTTTTAGAAAAATTGGAAGCTCAACCGCCCACCCCAGGACAGCTGAGATATGGTAATGGCTGTGTAACTGTTAAATGTTTGTGCATCTGTATTTTAGATTTGAAATCACTGTATCATTTCCTGATAGCACAGAAAAACCGGTAAGCCAGATCTTTCCAGATAAGAGTGGATTATCCTATTTATTATGCAGAAGTGCATTATAATCTTAGTTTAAGATATCACAATATTTTGAAATATTTACTATTCTTCAAGATATCCAGTATCATTAAAATATCTGTAGAAAAAGAATTAAACATAAGAGTGTTCTTAATCCCCAAGAAAAATTTCAGTATGTATTTACTTCCCTGGAAAAAGAATGTGTTGGAATTTAAGTCACATCACTGTGAAATTAGGATTTCTAGGCTCCTGGCTGGGTAGAATTGTTTCATGATGCGCAAAATGCTTCCTGTTAAATCTCAATAACAGTGAAAAAATGGAAAGTTCACCTAAAATCACCAGGAAAAGCCCTGCTATAAGCTACTGGTGTTCTTTCTTTTTGATAGGAATAAATATTGCAAGGTTAATGTAAAACAGTTTAGGATCGTATGATAAAGATAATGGAAGAATGGACTTACGTAGTGAATTCAAGTAGGTTGTAAATTAAATCTAAATGTTAAATTTGATTTAATTTATTTACTAGTAACTGCTGAATTATAGAATAATGTTTTCCAAAGGAAATTGAAGAGACCACAGATTAGGAGATCATTATATAGAAAATTATATAATTAGAAAAGACCAAGTCAATAGTTGATTGATTCTTTTTTCTGTCACAGTAGAATATAATGTATATTAGAACTTAGTAACATTCCTTAAAGGCCAAAACAACTTAAGAATTCTTTAAACTCTTCTCAAGTCATCTCCTCCCAAGTAATCTTGGTGGGTTGTCCCTAGAGTCATAAAATCTGTATTGATAGTACCATATAATGTTATTGTTTTTTAGGTAGGTCATATTGAAAGTACCATTTATGTGCAGTTGCTTTGTTTGTTTTTGGTCTTTTTAAATTTTATTATTATTTTTATTGAGTTGTATTTTAGGTGAGGTTTATTTTTTGGTTTTGGTACTAAAGACCGAACCCAGACTTCTAGCTCACCGGGCAAGAGTTCCACCACTGAGCCAAGTCCCCAGCCCCCGAAAGCACCGTTTATGTGGATGTGTCACCATACCTGTAATCCTAGGACTAGGAATCAAGTCTTGTATCTCAGGTTCCCAGGGTAGCACCTTTTTTTCCTTTTGGTTAAAAATAAACTTTTATGTGTAATGCTCATTTAGGTGTAAACATAATATATCTGTAGTTCAAAATAGCTATTGTAGCAGTGTGCCTTGGTTTTACTGACCAATTTTTTTTTTTTTGCAAGAATAGTAGTAATTAGTATAATGTTAATTTAATGTCCCTAACAACTGAATTCTAAAATATTTGTAAGTGGCCAATTTTAGGGATACTACTTCATTAACTTCAAAAAGCTAAGTAATCCTGATTTCATTAGTATTTTGCAATTTTTGTATTTCAAAGACTAGTGGAAAGGTGATTTCTGGATATACTTAAGTAGCTTTCTCTATAGTGTACGTATTCTTTAGTGCATTTAAAAATGTTAGACATTCTTGACCTATTAAATTTATAGCTTTGGAAATTTGGATTATGTATGTTTTAGAAGTTACTGATTGTAAAAGTACAAATAGTTTTATCAGGTAAGTACCTAGACTTGGACAAGAAGTTAAAGAATTTTAAGGCTAAAGTCTTTGGATACCATTTCATTAATGTGCTATTTGATTTTTATCATTAATAGGTTTTTATTAATCTTTATGATGAAATATTTTGTTCTTGACCTTGATAACCTTACTTAATAACAAGAAGACCTATTATATACCTATTATATGTTATCATGTAGTGCTATATAACTACAATTATATTATGTATAATAGTACTATTGTTTTATTTCCCATTGAGCTTAGTTTTTGATGGCGGTTGTGGGTAGATGTGGTTTTTGTTTTACTGCATAGTAACTTTCATTGATTGGTATAGAAGTCGCTATAATAATATCAAACTTTCATAATTTTTAGGTAATATCTTAACTATACTTTCAGTGGATTAACTCCATTAAAAGAAGAAAAACAACTCCAAAGTCACAGAACACATATAGCCATTTGGCTTACAGGACTTTTTTTTTTTTTATACAGTAATCTAAAAAAACTTCAGTAAATCTGATATTGAGTACAGTTTGGCAACTTTATAGATTACATACAGGGGCTGGGGAGATGGCTCAGTAGAATAAGTGCTTGCCTGGCAAGCACAAGGGCCTGATAATCCCCGGTTCCTCCAAAAAAAAAAAAAAAAAATAGATTACATACAAAATCTGAACAATATTTTGACATACTATACATTTTTATTTCCTCCAGTATAACTTCTATCAAATAATGAAACTTATAGCAGTATTAGGATCTTCTGAAAAGCAAATTCTAAATTCTAAATTTGTGAGACTTTAAATATGATCTGCTTTTGTCATTCTAAAATTATAGAAAATTTAAATTATATTTTTCTCTTTTTGATGTTTTTCAGTATTCATCCACAATGCGATACCTTTCATAGGGTTTGGCTTTTTGGATAATGCAATTATGATTGTTGCAGTAAGTTCTTTTCCTCACTGTTTCTGTTTTGAATTGATAAAGAATGTGGTCTACATTTTCCTGATATACATATCATAGTTATAAATTTTGAATTAACATAATGAACAAAGCCATTTTTGCTGTTTCATATTAATGAGGCTAGCTCCATTTGAAGGTATATATATTTATCATTAAGATTTTGGGCAGAGTATTTAGACAAAACATGTAGGGCTTATATTATTCTGTTCCACTTAGACAATTAAATTACAGGGGATTTTATTCTTTTTTTGCGGAACCGGGAATTGAACTCAGGTCCTTGCACTTGCCAGGGAAGCACTTGTTCTACTGAGCCATTTCTTTGGCCCCTAAATTACAGTTTTTTGATGTTCTTTGTGTTTATAGTTGTCATCCCACATTTACATTTTTTTGACTAATTCTATATTGAATTTTGCTATCCAAATGCTTTAGTAGGTGTTTAATACACAGTTCAGCTCTAGTCTACCTATTTAATCCAAAGCTGTCTTAAATTTCAGTTTAGAATGTTGAGTGTATTGGCAGTTGCATTTTGTTAGACTGCAAAGAAAAGCCCTCTTCTGCTATGATTATCTGAATGTGATCATTTTAGGAGTGCTCCTTAAAAAGGTGGCTTACTCTCGAGGATGGCTGCTTTATCTTTCTTACCATAAATCATACTTCTTGCTGTTAGATACCTATAATGTATGGTCTGATTCCTAACAGGAGTAGTTCGTGATTAAAATGCAAGTCTTCTAAAATTACTCAGTTCTTACTCTCTTTGGTTTTTTTTTTTTTTTTAACTGTGTAGATAAAATGGATTAATTATGGTTCAGTTTAGAAGAGTTATCTGTTTTTAGTACATTTTTAGAGTCCTTTATGCAAAGTCATCCTTCTTAGATATTAGTAGTAAATGCATCAAAAGCCTGTTACGTATATCTTGGTAGGACAAAGGAGTATCTACTTTAAGAGTTATCAATCTAAGCTCATTTTAGAACATTAAACTTATGTATTGGAAATAGAGTCTCACACAGACTGTAAAACTTTGAAAAACATCCCATTACCTATTATTTATAGTACAGGAGACTATTGCAGGAGCTTGCTTAAAAAAAGAAGGTTGGACATGGTAAATGGTAGCACACCTCTTTAGTCACAGCATTTGGGAGACTGAGGCAGGATTGCTGTTAGTTGGAGCATGAACTAGAGAGACTGTATCTCAGAAATATCAATGAACAAAACAACAACAAACACTAAAAAAATAAACATGGGTTGATTTTAGAATTGTTGACTATAAGGAAAATACACAGCAATACAGAATTTCTTTTTGGTGTTGTGGGGTTCATTTGTACTGCGAATGGACCTAAATAAAAGATTTGATTTTGAAATAGGAATTTTTAAAAAAGTAATTTACATTATATAGATGACACAATATCAAAGGTGTTTCATTTAAGAAGTACTTGTTTCCCATGTAGTCCAGTCTTACATGCAGGTTAATGAGGATCAAATATACCACTCACCTGATGGAGAAACCTGCAGGGCTCACACAGTAGAGCCATATATATCCTTTTATGTGGTCACAGAAGCAGATCTGGCAAGTGAACCAGTAGAGGGGAATTCTTGAGTAGTCTAGTAGGACCAGATTTTTAAAGGTTGACACACTGAATGAGTGCCTCTGAAATTTAATTCCAAAGCGGTAGTTTTTTTGACTGGTTATGACATTTTTGTAATACACATAGAAGAATAAATTTGGTCAACTTGTAAATCTGTGAATGTAGAAACTTAATCAAGTACAGTGGTACCTCCTTTTGTGGACTGAATTTGTTCTACAATTTTGGAAAAGATAGCCACATTTGTGTTTGTGAGGGAAAGATGCCCACAGTCATGTTTGTCACCTGTTTTAGGGTTTGCAAACAAAGCAATTTGCTAAATGCTTTTATTTGTGAACCAAATTATTTGCAAACAAAAGCATTTCTCAAGCAAGGTCCCGCTGTACTGAGAACCATGTTGCCTTTTTTAAAGCTGCTAAATTTGAGTTAGGTAGATTAATTCATATAATCCAATCTAATTGGAATGGAAACTCCATTATGACAAATTCATAAGCTGAAGTAGGTAAGGCTTCGTGGCTTCATGAATAGACCAATATGAAGTGTTTTTATGGCAGACATTTCTTTCATTGTCACATGATTTTGGTAGGTGCTCTTTATTGACCCGTATGAACACCTTAATCACACTTTAATAGCACTTAACATTTTCTACCTCAGTGTAGTGGAGTTCACTACTCAAATGTTGGAGTATTATGTTGTGCTAGAAGGAATTGTGGAGAAGATTTTGCAGAAAGAGGGGGGTAGGATTATGTTGAAGAGATATTAGAAAAGGGAAACTGGTAGTTTTTTAGGCTCTTAATAAGACCTCAGTATAGGTTTTTTTGTTTTTTTGTTTTTTTTTAATAAATACCTAGAGCAATGGCTGTCTCTTTCAGAATATACCTACTAAACTGAACCACATGAAACACTCACAGTGAGAGGCAGAGTATTTTAGTCTTGTTCAGGCCTGTGCTTCTTTGTTAGCAAAGCTGAGAGGAGATTACTTTTGCAGCCTGAGATAGTCGACCCAGTAACAGTAACTTGCTATTCTGTTGACATTGAAATATAGTGTCATGAATTTGTCCCTAGTTTTTACTGAAGTAAGTATTTCAGTAAAATACAAGTATTTCACTCCTGACATCAGCACCTGATTGAGTGATAGGTATGGCAACAATATGGTCCTGTGATAATGACAAATTAGCTCATAGTGACAGTTTTCCATGAGTTGTGACAGAATACTGAGACTAAAGTAGATAAATACTTTAACTATACAGTCTATAAAACATGAAATAAGTGACCATATTTTTACCCTTTCATTACTTTTTTTAAACAGATTACTTCCTCGCCTTATAGAACAGCTACTATTTTAAGAGCAAGTTGCTACTTAATTCTTCTCTTCTCCTTTGTCATAGATGTTTGGTGTTTTGTTTCTTTTTATTAGAGGTACTTTTCTGGTTGCTATCCTACTTGTAGTTATAAGAACAGAGTTCTGTATATCTGCTTATAATGAATTATACCTTTATTGTTTGTTGTTGTTAATAAAACCTTGGGCTTTATCATTTATTAAAATGTATATTAATAGATTGCTTTCTATAACTTGTAGTGGAGTTTTTGGTTACTTTTCTTAAAATTTCATTAGAATGGAATTTTTAAGAATTCTGGAATAGGGGCCCAATGAGATAGCCCAGCAGACTAAGTGCCTACTTAGGCAAGTGCACGGACCATGGTTTGATCCCCCAGCACCACATGCCACACCAGTCCTGCCGCCGGGTGCACTGAGCTGGCCAGAGTCTGAGCACACCTGTACTCCCAGCATTAGGGAGGGTGAAAGCAGGAGGATTACAACAAGTCCAACCTGTGTAATAAGACCCTGTAACAACCAAATACATTAAAAGAAAAAAAAAAATTCTGGAAGACTAAAAAGATTCATTGTATTAAGGTAGTAGACCAAGTATACATTTAAGGCAACTAGTATTAGATTTATAGTTTCTATTTTACCTGTTAGCACATAATTTTTTGTCAATATTGGGACAGAGTAGAGAAAACGGGGAGTATTGCCCTCCAGCCATCTTGGAACATGATAGCTTTTTATGTTGTTGGGAGGACCTTTAAGCATCTGAAATTTAACCAAATGATTGAGCACATACTTTTTAAATACAAACTTTGCAGTGAAGTTCTTCTTGGTCATTGCTAATGATTCATTGCATTATCTTTTCGTGCATTATAGCTGTCCAGAGCCTTTTTTCCTAGGGTGCTGCAGGTTTTTTCTTTCTTCATTTATAAAGATACACATCTTCATTCTTTTTCACTTTGCTATTTTTCTTTCTCTTTTGTTTTCCAAGTCTTTTTCTTTGGGTGCTCTCAGAAAACTTTACCTTAAAGGTACAAGGTGCCTGGGAAGCATCAGGTATTTCATTCATCTTCAGCCATAACTGTATCTTAAAAGGTGGAATCAAAAGTTGCACAGGCAAGAAAATTAAGGAAAGCTCATCTTCTTTTGAGTTTGCAAATAATTGATAAGTAATGCAGTATGCCTATATAATGGAACATTCTCTTTTCCCCTTTTACATCATAAAAATTTGAGTTTTCTTAGAAATTTTCAAATGTCAGTGCTCAGGAGATCATTTGAAAGTTGAGGATAACCTTGGTGAAGGATTACATGTGAATTAGTCCAGGACTGTAGATCCTGGGATTGTTTTCCTTGTTAGTGGTAGCAGGCCATGAGGATAACGTAATCTTCACTTCAGTTCCTTCAATTCAGAGGAATGATGATGTAAATGTAGAAGGTCTTAAGCTTTCCATAAATAAATCCAGTGGAAATACAGTGCAACTTCATTTTTACTGTAGACCTGTTATTCTAAATGTTATTACTATGAATGAATAAATTATATGATTTCATCATTTAATGATTAAATATAAATATTTAAATGTCATGAGACTAGTTTTGTAAACTAGAATTTTAATCTTTGGTAAATACCAGACTTTGGTAATCTTTGATAAATACCAGTTGTGTGAGTTGAGCTTGTAGTCAAAGAACATTTTTCTTTATGATAGAAAAAAAAAAGCAGAAATTCTGGAATTTTAGTGATGAATTATATTTCTGTGTGTATTACAGTTTTCCATTTTTTATAAACCCTCAATTTCAGTGAATAAAATGTTACTGATGTTGTTTCTGCATGAATGTATAGTTTTAATGATTAAGTCAATTACTTCACTTTGTATGCATTTGTCAGAATGTTTTATGGATATAATGACATATTGATATAACTTTTATATATTTTGCCAATACTTTGTTATTTTTATAATCACTTCCTCTTTAATTTTTAAAGTTTTTTTTCCCTAATCATATTTCAGGGAACCCACATTGAGTTGTCTATTGGAATTATTTTGGGAATTTCAACAATGGCAGGTATTTAATTAAAGCAACTGTTACTCTGCTGTTTTCATATTTATAAAGCATTTTGGTTGGTTAGATTTATAAGAGGAAAATGTATTAGAATGAAATTTATTTATTGAGATATCTTTGATCTCTTTAGTCACAATCTTTTAATTCTTAATTTTGTGTGCATAGCACTCTTTTATTTCTGAGAAATTATAGATAGCTCATGTTAGCCAGTGGGTAAAAATATTCTGTTACATTGTCTATGTTAAGAGAAGTTATTGGGCCAGCCAGATAGCTCAGTGGATTAAAGCACCTGCTATCAGGCATAGGGGCTAGGGCTTTAACCCCTGGGCCTGCTGTGCTCGCCCCACCCCCAGCAATTGAGACACTGCATGGTGGCGCGAGCCCATAAACCCAGCTCTTGGGAGGCTGTAAACAGGTGGATCACTGCGAGTCTGATCTAGTAGTGAGATCCTGAACACCGTGTAGACCCTTCCCTAAAAATATACAAACAAAACAAAAAACACAAGTTTTTGCAGTAATTCATTGTTATCTCCAAACTCTTTTACCCTTTGTCTTTATTAAATTATTTATTTTCTGGTGGGATAGAAAAAATTTTAAATGCAATAAGGTTGACATTCTATCTCTTACTACCTTATTCTTCCTGCTGGTAAGGTTTTGAGGTTGTTGTGTGTTACTGTAACAGACGCTAAAGTCAAAGTGTGTTAGTGCAAGCATTTCTATATGGTATTCTTTCATATCCAGCTATCCAAATTTGCTGAAATAATTAATGTATAAAATATATGAGTAAAATATTGTGTAGTGTTTTAGTATTAAAACCAAAGTGGAAAGTTGATATGGGGGCGGGGGGGCAAAACAAAACAAAAACCATACTACTTAATGGAGGTAGAATACTGTGATTTCAGACTTGTGCTCTATTTTGAACTCCCGAGATTCAGAGGTATACAGTGAGCTGTTTTAGGGATAGTTGTTGGAATCAGATAAATTTAATGATGCTTCCATTGCCATGGATTGTGTTGTGATATTGTGATTTTTGTGATTTTTCTATAATGATTCATTTGCTTGTTTTTAAATTTTTAGCTGCTGCTTTGGGAAATCTTGTGTCAGACTTAGCTGGACTGGGGTAGGTTTATTCATTATTCATTTGTGTATACACACACAGGATGATTTTTTCTTTCTACAACCCTTCCTTTGTCTACACCTGTCAAAAGTGGGCACTCCGTTGACATTCAACTACCTTAGGTGCTTGAACTCGACACCACAATCCAACACAGTCCCGCATTCTGCAACCATAGGGAGTTATTCAAAGAAATTGTCGACCATATCCATTTACAGCTCAGCTTAATAT
>PVKA01004168.1:0-101739 GCA_004027165.1 Ctenomys sociabilis | reverse complement strand
AACAAATGTTGGAGAGGTTGTGGGAAAAAGGGAACACTTCTCCACTGCTGGTGGGAATGCAGATTGGTGCAATCATTGTGGAGATCAGTATGGAGACTTTTCAAAAGAGTAGGACTAGAAATCTTATTCAAGCCGGCTACCCCCCTACTGGGAATTTTCCCAGAGGAACTGAAAACATTATATCATAGTGATATATGTGTACCTATGTTTATAGCAGCACAATTTGTGATAGCAAAATCTTGGAAACAACCAAGATGTCTGTCACACTAGGAATGATTGAAAAAGATGTGGTATTTCTATATAATGGAGTATTACTCACGTAAAAGAATGATAAACTTGAAGCATTTATATTGAAGTGGCTGCCCCTTGGACACATACTCATAAGTGAAATAAACCAGACACTCATGTGAAAATATCGTATAGTCTCCCTAGTATAAGAAGTCAAAGGAAGAAATACAAATAGTAATGTACAACAACTAGAAACAATTGAGTCAGATAGGGCAAACTGAACGGCATATGCTGTAATCAGCTCTTCTTCTGGATGGTTAACAACCTAAGTTCACAAATCAAAAATTGGAGAAATAGAAGAGCCACATGGCCAGCCAACATTTTGGCCCTACTTTCCCTTTGTTCAAGTTCAACGAAGACTTAGGACATAGGAGAGCCTGTACTGTAATATCATGAAACTCAGTTGTGCCGAAATTTTCTGATCAAGGAGATTATGGAGCCATAGAGGAAAGAGATTGAAGATCTATAGTGTGCCTGGGGAGAGACACATAGAGAGAAAACTTTCTCTCAGGCTCTCACAGCGAGCAATCTGGTCAAGCATTGGCTGTGACTCATCCATATGGCTGACACAGACAAAAAGATCTACAGAGTAAGGCAGCACAGGATTACAAGATAAACCCTGAGGGGTCTTCACTGACCTCATCAGAAACAAAAAAAAACTACATTTTTTGGTCTTGCTCTATCTCAATCTTAACCATCAAGCAGAAAAGTATAAAAATGAGGTATGTAACACGAGGCCATAACAATAAATTGAGCTGTAAATGGCCATAGTCAACAACTTCTTCAGATAACTCACTATTATTGTGGATTGTTGGACTGTGTTGGATTGTGTCGCCAAGTTCGGGCACCTAATGGTTTAATGATAAGTGAGTGCCCATCTTTGACAGGCCTAGACAAAAAAAAAGGGGGGGATACAAAGGAAGAACCATGAAGTATTTTTTATAAACAGTACAGTTAGGATAAATAGAGTTCTGCATAGTTCTATGAGAAGCAAGATTTGCACTAATAGTGGTTGGACAAGATACTATGTCGGCTTCTAGTACTATCAACAACCTCTAGGAAGATAACAAGGTAGAAAGTATTAATTATTGAACCTGTGATATAATTCAGCTATTAAAACATAAGATAAGTATACAGCTACACTCTCTTAATTCACTGATTAGAGACATCTGCTATAATAGTGTCTGTAAGTATAATATCATGTATGCACCTTGTACAATACGAATAGTTTGCGTGTATTAATTTACTGAATCTGTCTTGACAACTTGTCTTCAAACTCTCTCATTGCTATTTGTTGTTCAATAAAAATAAAAATAAAAGAGAATAAAAAAATTTATTCTTTATTTCTCCTCAATGGTAGTACTTTTCTCTTTGATGACACCTCTTGTGTTTGAACTGGTTACAAAATCATTTGTATATTATTTCCTTTTGCAAACAATTTATTCCTTTAATACCCAATGGTCCAAAACAGTAATTCATGCACATCAATACATATACACTGAATATCTATCAGACAGCTTATACTATATGTTCATTATTTTACTAAGTTCATTATTTCTGGCAAATATCCAATAACTTTCAAGCAAGTTTATTAAAAGACATTTAAGAAATATATACAGAATTTGGGACATCAAATTCATGCTCTCTATTCCCATTGTAGACACCAGCGATTGATGTATTTACTGTCTGGCTCAAAACCTACCCCTCTCTGCCTCCACTTCCAAGTGAGCATCTTAAGGGCCACTATGTCTGAGGTGCATTTGTGCTGCTGTACTGCAGAGGCTGAAAACCCATTTAATGACAGTATTTCAGCATAGAAATAAAAGGGATGCACCTATTGGAAACCAGCTAGTCTTTGTTTTTCCTCTTGAAACTGTCCCATGATACTAAAAGGAGATTTGAAATCTTTTTATTTTTGAGAGGCAGGATTCCTATCTAATGAGAGCATTTCAGCATAGAGAAGCAAAAGGGATCTGATCTTTTTTTTCCACATCTTGAAACTGTCCAAAATTTCCCATGATATTAAAAGAAAATATGAGGTGTTTTTATTTATTGAGGATAAATATGATGAAAGAAACTAAAGCAAGCTTCCAGGTATTCTCAATCCATGGAAAACGGAAAAAGTACATTTTACTTGCTAAATCTTTCCACATCAAAATGTTTTGTATCTTCATCTTCTAAGTTATTTTACTATGCTACACTATAGCTCAAGGACAAGTGACTAGGAAAGCTATGCCAGGGAATGAAAAGTTGGAAAAAAAAGACTTATGCAACATTTCTCCTCCAAATGAACAGCAATAAGAAAAGATGTTTGTTCTCATCGATTTCTTTTAAACCTGAGTCCTGGCAATCTGAGAGGCATAGTTCAGAAAGAATGCCTAGGAAAGGGAGATCAGATGTTTTCAAGATCAACAAAGTCAGGATTTTTCAAAAAGGTAACTTGGAGGCAGGAAAAATTATGATAGTGAGCCAAGAAACATTATAGAAAAAAAAAAAAGACTTTGGAAGCAAGAATAGTATTATCAATGGAAAAAAATAGAAATAAGCTATATAGTAACAAGAAAATTTGTACACCTATAAGGAGAAAAATTTTGCTATGAAAAACTAAGAAAGTACCATGATCAGTTAAATAGCAGAGGCCAAGGGGGTCCAAGATTAAAAAGCAAAAAATCCTGAATTTATGAGTTCATTCTGGATTCCTATTACCTGGGATTATCTCCAACAAACTGAAAATGCTTCAAAAATACAATTTAAAAAGACAACCACATCAAAAACTACCAGGAAGTAAGTCTTTTAATGGAACTAGAAAACTTGAATATTTCATAAAAATGTAAGAATACATATAGATTAGGTATAAATTGACAAATGGACTTTATTATTAATATATTTGTAAGGTGTAGTAATGTACAGGTCACTTCAAGGGATATGAGCCTTTAAAATGCAGTTCTTACAAAAGAGGGATACAAATGGAAGAAAATTCAAGAGCAACTTGTACTTTTCTAGGACAGTGAGGGAAGAAGGTTAGAATAAAGGCTTCGAGGCCCAATTCACTGGCAGTCCTAAAGTAAAATGGCATCAAAGGCCACAAATGTGACTACAGGTGTCATTGCACATACCTCCCAAGCCTGGCAAATGGGAAACAGGGACCCCAGTGCATAGTGGTTCCTGTGACAGATGCAAAATCTCCCTATGGGCTCGACTTGGGAAAATGTCTGCATATCAGTCAAGTGTGCAGTCCCTAACACCACCAGTTTTAGTTGATAGCTCACATGTAATTTTAATCACTATTTACTGAATTTAAATCATTGCATATAAATCATTACTCCTAGAAGTGGAGAACAACCAAAATATATCAGGGAATGCACTGATAAAGCCGTAAGAAAAATTACTATCCTGAAATATTCATTGCCATCCAAAATAAGGATTTCGGTCTTCTCTTTTTTTGCAAACAAGAGAATGTTACAGGAGAGACTGAGTTGCCTAGCAAAACTCACTTTCTATTCTTTAGTAACAATTCCTGAATGTTTGCTTGAACACCACAGCCAAAGTAAAAGACTATGTTTTTAGACTGAGCTAAAGCAAAGTGGAGACACAAGTGGCCAATGTTCAGATGATAAAGTATTGTCAAAAATGAGTTTTTTGGGGTTTTTTTTTGGCAGAATCAGGGATTGAACTCAGGCCCTTGCACTTGCCAGGGAAGCACTTATTCCACTGAGCCATCTCCCTGACCCTAGTGAGTCTTTCAATGGCTGCAATTTATAGTTTTACTTACCCCTGCCCATGCACTTATTGACAAAAACAATGTTGTACATAAAGAAATCTTAACCAATGATATAACTGGTAAATACTCTGTTTCTTATTTAATCTTATTTTTTTTTCTTTCCTTTCACTTTCCTTTGCCTTTGGCCCACAGGTGCCACTCCATCTTATTATTGATGTTGGGGTTTTTAAAAACTCTTCTTCATAAACAGATTCTTATTTATACTTCATAACAAAATTGGCCTAACTTACATACTGTACAAGCAAAATCTGTTTTGTACAGTAATGGCTAGACTTAAAACAACACCTTTTCCTCGAAACTGTAACAGCCTGAAAGCCATTCATTTATTTCTCAGAATCTGATTTAACTAAAACCATAAAAATAAAAATAAATGATCTGTGCATCTAAAGCTATACTAAAAAGACACTACTGAATATCTACACATAATTTACAATCCTTCCTCTCTGCAGACAAGAAACATATACTCTTCCTTTCTGCTGAGGTCTGTGTCAGTAATGCACAACAATGCTACCACATCCACATCAGCTCAGAGGCAGCTCAAATAGGGTACTATGGCTCCCCACGCTGGGAGATGGAGGAGAATAAGGGACTCAATACACGCATTCTTTCACAATAAACACACAGATGTGACAAAGGCATCAGAGAAAGGCTGAGTGAACTGGAATTCAGACTTTATTTCATAGAGTAAGAAAACATCCCCAGCTGGCAAACAAGACACTGCACTGACATCAACCAACCACACAATTCATCACAAGGATTCCATGTTATCCATAAAAAATATCCACATAATTCTGTTGAGTAACAAGTAAGGATAAGGAAACAGTGACAGAAAGATCAAAAGAGTGAGGAAAAGATGTAAGAACAAAGGGGGGGAGGGTAACATCAAAGAGCCAGCAGATCAAGTTCAGCATTGTCTTCTGCCATCCCTGACTCAGTAACTGGGATCCCAGGACCTCAGTCCTTGAGAAAAGGAAAACAGAGGAAGTCCTTGCTAGATAGTAATTCAAGGAGGCCTAAATGAGCTAATTTGTGTGAACTGATTGGAATGGTAACCGGTATATATATATATATATATATATATATATATATATATATATATTCAGTGAGCATTAGTATAGTTATTAACTCTCATTGTCTGTAATGACAAAATTAAAAGACAAATGAATCAAAAGTTATGACTATACATCCTCAGAGAGGGAGCACCTAACAAATGTTTTAACCACTTAGGACACTTCTTAAGGATTAAAACTATAAAGGATATATTTCTTAAGGATTAAAACTATAAAGGACATATTTTAAAAATCTCTCCAGTGCCAAGAGAGCTTCATCAAAGTATGAATTCTTTCACATGAAAGTTGTCAACCTGTGTTTTGTTGTTTCTCCTTTTACTTCTAAAACAAAAGCCTCTATAGTGAGGTCAGAACAAATCCCACAAATAGTAAAATGGTGTTTTTTTTTCCTAAAGCAGTAAGCAGTCAGGCTTACAAACTCCAATAAGATCCTGATCAGTCTCAAAGTCTGAAACTTTTGCAAATCCTATTCTCCATGATAGTGTAAATTTCTAAAAGATCGTAATTCTGATGCCCATATTACATGTAGAAAAAACTACTTTGTGAAAGGTCAAATGTGAATAATGTTAAGTATTTCATATGCTAAATAAGATGAAAAAAGATACTTTCTCTGCATTTATTTGTTCATATGACTTACTCTCCAACTGCAAATTCATGTTAAAAATAAAAACTCTTTAATTCTCCTCTCAATCAAATCTTGAAAAGCTCCAGCTTACAATAAAACAATAATTATCTGCCTAAGCAAGTGTTCTGAAAATCTTAAAAGCCTACCTACTTCAATAATCTATTGTTACATAACTAAGTAGAAACCACACCATGGATCATATCAAGTCCCCAATTACAACTGTAGAACTGTTTTTTTTTTCCAGAGAACACTTCAACTGAATGCTACTGATACATTCTGAACAGCTATTTCTTTACTGTAAACACATTTTCCTTTGATGACCTTATGGTGTCTCAAAAGCTCTTATGAGTGCTTTTCTCATCTCTATTTCTTTTGTAATCTTGTAAAAAAATCATTGTAAAATTTAAATTCAATATTTAGTTACCACTTGAAGGCCTTTCACTGTCTCTGACTCTAATGCATAAGCACCGCTGTTACCAGGTGTGTAGGTACTATGGTCTGATCAACAGATTCTAATCACCTGCTTTTGAGGGTCCAGAAAACACACAAAAAAACTTCTCCTCTTGTAGTAGTTTTGTTTTAATGACTTAGAATATCTGACACCCAAGGAGCTCTACAGCATCTACACTGGCTGCATAACAGCCCATAGAGAATTTGTTAGGACAGAACTAACACAATAACTGCTATGGTTTGAAGGTTGACCAGCCATTGTTTTTAGCATAAATTACATTTGGGAAAGAGGGATGCTGTGACCAAAGAGTGAAGCAAGATAGGAGACTATGTTACTAGTCCCACCTAAAGCTGTAAGAGAACGCGAAAGTAGAAATAAATGAAACACAAAAGAATGAACGACAACTCGAAGGAGGAATTACTGGTATTTGCTGAAATTATAAAAAAAAAAAAAGCATGGGAATAATCCAAGTAATATGTACTTCATTTTTATGTACCAAGGCTTTCAAGATCCTGGGACACAGTATTAAAAAGAGTGCCTATGTTATCCAAAGGGATTTCCTTTCTGAAACTCTGCTATGTAACATGCTTAAAGTCTTTCTCTGCATTCTGAGAAGCTGATATAAATTTCATCCAACAGAGTTCACTGAGTAGCCACTGTATAAAAGGCCAGATACCATCAGAATGGTATAAGCTCAGCACCATCAGAATGAGACATTTTGAGGATCTTAATCTGTATTTCTGAAATAGAACCTTACTACAAAATAATCTTCTGAAGCTTAGGAAAATGTGATATTTTTTCTCACTCCCACAAATGTTCCTTTACCAGTAACAAATGGAAAACCACAAACTGTGCAAGCCTCTTGAACCACAGGGCTCAGCAGCACTTTTCTCGAGGATATGCCGGTCCAATCACCACAGTCAAGTGACTAATTTAGGTGTTTAATAATCTCCCAAACTTGGTAACTATTAACCTAATAACTATACACTTAACATTCCCCTAACTTCGTAATTATTAACTTGGTAACTACATGTTAAGCACCACTTTTTATTAATATTGTCTGGCATCCAGATATTATTTGCTTCACTTAGTACACAAATTCAAAGACCACTGAAAGAACAAATCCAGAGGGCCTTTTGCACTCACCTCTAAACACGACTGTTTCCCTCGCAGCAATGTTCTGCAGAATAAACATCTTGATAATGTCACACCCTCACGGTCCTAAATTCAGCAGCTATTCATTAGCTTATAGCAAGATGAAAATAAAATTTAAGTCTGGTTTGAATTTCATTGACATCTTCTTCCCAATATGAGACCACTGTGCTAAGTCCAAACTCCATACCAACTTCCTGGGCTATGGCCATTTTGCTTTGGGAATTCTACTCCTGTATTTGAATATGAGCTGTTTACTGAGTCACCCAGCCAGACAGCTGAATTAAATGCCCCTTCATTAAGGTAATAAATAAAAATTGCTTTCATTCAATTCATCTTTCTCCTTGATTGGGGTTTTTGTTTATAAATAACTGGATTTAAATTTACTACCTGACTTATCTATTTTTTTACATGTAACTACTTTAAAATACATTATTTTAAATCTTTTAAAAGGGAAAGTCACAGTATAGTTTCTCTTATATGACCAGCTCAAAATATAAATAAAGAGCAAAATAAAAGAGATAATAGGAAGTAGGAAAACAAATCTTATGCAAAAAGGGAAACAAGATGGAGGGATGAAGAGGTAGAGAAGGCAAAAGGAAGAAAAGGAATTAAGTGTGTTTTGTATGCACACCAAATCCCCAGAATGAAGGTGGTCATTACGTGTTACAAACATGTTAATAACATTTAATTTCTTTTCAAAAGGATGCCATAGAAAAATAGCAGTATTACTTATTTAAAAACACTATTTTGTTTTTGTGCTGAGACAAATTATTTTTTAATACAGAGTCTGGTACTTTATTTTGTGAACTGACTACAGGCCTGTCAGATGAGCTATGTCATTTCTGATCAGTATCATGCTTCAATCAGAACAAAACTGGAAATAGTTTCTATGACAATTTTTTTTCAGAATGGGAAAAGACTTTTCTGGACCTCAAAGATATAAATGCTGACAAAAATAAATTTCAGCTAAGATTACTATATGTTGAAAAAGCTCATGCTCTATAACTTGTTAGCATGGGAGTCATGTCAACAATTTAAATGAAAGGACATTATTACTCAACATAAAGGTAGCATTGGCTCCCACATCTACAAGGATAGTAAGTCTTTTCTTCTTCTATTAATGTTTCTTTCCCTTTAACAAGAATTTCCATGCACTTAACTACCAAATTTCATCTCACAATTCCAAATCACATTTAAAACAATGAGTCACTAGTACCAGCCAAATAGCTCAGTGGATTAAAGCACCTGCTTCGGCAGATGCAACAGCAAGGGTTGGATCCCAGGCCTGCCATGCCCGCCCGCCCCCAGGGCACACTAAGAGGGCTACTGAGACTGTACAGTCTATAATTCCAGCTCTTGAGAGGCTGAACATAGGCAGATCATTATGAGTCCAATCTTTGTAATGAGACCTTATGGACTCCATAATAAATACCAAAAATAAATAAATAAAATGAGTCACTAATGAATGTGATCACTATGCATACCTAAAAATGTAGTAATAAACTTGATTACTGTTATTTTTTTAGTGCATTTGGTTGTTATTGGGTCTCACTACCCAGCTCAGACTCATGCGCTTGCCTAAGCTTGCCTAAGCACCTAAGCAGGTGCTTTAGTCTGCTGAGCTATTTCTCTGACCCCTGATTAATACTTTTATATTTATATCTAATAATAAAAATTATCACTTTCAAAGGAGAGAAATTTCAAATGGCTCTTTAAAAAAATGTAACAAAAATATTAGAAACTACACAGAATTTCACTAAACAAGATAGGTTCAGCAATGGCTGTTATATTGCATACTGTTGTCTTCAAATTAGTTGTTTACCAGATATAAGCAAATTTGATTAATATTAAAATTTTTTAAAATAAAATAATCAGTCATGTGGTGCTATGTTTTGGTGCACAGGGTGGATAGAAATACATAATGCCTATAAATCTTTCCTTTTTCTGTCACAGTGAAAAAAATGTGAAGACTAATTCAGGCAATGGAGAAATTTAACTTCATAATTCCTTCAAGTTTAACTGTATTTACTTCAAGATCTCAAAATCTAAGGACAAGCTTTCTTCTCCATTTTCCTCTCTTCTTTTCCTACAGTCAACAGTAAGTGTTTATTGCACTAGTTGCTACAATCACTTTACTACAATATCAATCTTTCATTTTATAAATCAGTAAATACTATATCACCAATACAATGAACATCTAAATCTCATCATAAATCTAGTGATATAACATGGGATTTGTACACAAACTAGGGTTTGCACTCTTTTATTAACAAATACATAGTAAAAGTTTTCTGGGTCTAGCATTATTAAATTATAAAATAACTTTCTCATTTGTTCTGTGAATTAGAAATTATGATTAGGTCATTCAGGAAACTCATCTGTCTCAAATTTAAATTCATGTAACACTTTTATCTTGAGACACAAGCAAAATGAATAAGCCAAGAGGAATTGGTCACTCATACAGCTAGAGGAAACAGAAGAAATAAACTAACAGTGATGTTGTCCTATACGACATCATCTATGAAGGTAGTAATGCCACTAACACCAGGGTTTTTGTATTTATTCAGCAACTGATCAACTAACAAGAAATTACAAATGAGTTTACCTTCAGCCCTGACCTTTCAAAAGTTAATTCTACCTATTAAACTCACATTTTTCCTCTCACATCCTTTAAACAGAGTAACACTAAAAATTGTGTCAGAAATTACTCAAAGATTGGCAACAAAAATGTCACCAAAATCAGAACTTCACTTTTAAGATGAATTACCCTGTCCTGTCAGTGATATTTTCTAGAATGGAGTTATAAATTAAATAAAATCCAGCAATAAATGATCCAGAAAGCATCATATGTATTTTAGCTCTAGTATTTTGAAAAACTCTGCATTTATTTTAGATAAAGCTGGGGTCCACTTGTGTTAATAGCCATAAATTTATTCTGAAAAGCATTACAGAAAAAGAAAGCAATTTTTTTTTCTCTTTGAAGAAGTATCCTTAGGTGTCTTCTGCCTTCCTTACCAGACTGTATCCACCCATTTCACTCATTCATCTACTCATTGGCAAATACACAAGCAACTCTAGCCTCTACTCTAGACACCACAGCTGAAGGATGTGCTACCCACTTCCTCACACTGAGGCGAGGGCACCTTCTCTACAACTGCCCTTCTAGACCTCCTAGTGCTCCGCATCATAGAGGTGAGCTTAAATGTGACTGAGTGGACACCCTCAATAAAGTTCCATGTTAAGATAGATAAAGCAAACAAAAGTATAATCCCAACACTTGAGAAGCTGAGGCAGGAGAATCACTGGAAGTTGGAGACCTGCCTGGGTTACAAGGTGAGGTCAAGGACAGCCTGAACTGCACAGCAAGACAAGAGAGACAGACAGACAGACAGACACACACACACACACACACACAGAGAGAGAGAGAGAGAGAGAGAGAGAGAGAGAGAGAGAGAGAGAGAGACTGACAGACAAAGAGAAGCATTCTTAAATCAGCATAGGCGGCAGACTTCCTAAGTTTTCCTTTTAGTTTCCAGGTTCCTTGAAGTTCTTGTGAGGTGTTGGTCTAACCTAATAAGGGTTTGCACAGTGAGTGAGACACAGAACCAAAAATTTAAAACCCCCCGTGCATATCCTTGAGGCCCTCACAGCATACTCTTCAAGCTTGAGATGTACTCTTAATATCTGTAGTCTGCTGCTTCTCTCCTTCGTTAGACCTAGGTTCCTTGAGGGCAAAACTTAAGTCTGTCTGCTAACCCATTTCCCTATAGGACATCATCTGTGGCAGCACTACCCTCAGGGTCTGTGATGCTGATATTCTCTGATTTTGGAATTTCTCAACATGTATCAAGAAATAAATTCAGCATTTTCAAAATATTTTTGGGTTGATCTTGATAGAAGACACATCATTCTATGTATGTGTATATTCTAGGTTGAATGGATTTCTAGGACTCTACTAGAGGCTTAAAAATATATAAAGTAATGTTGTAGAAAGCATATATAAGGTTACAAATTTTAACCTGTAACTAAAGGTTAAGTTCCCTCAAACTCTCATTTTACAAGTGAATAGCCTGTGCCTCCCTCAATAAAGTAGTTTTTGACCTGTGAAAGTTATGTGAAGCCTACTGTGAAGCAGCCATTTCTGGAGCTCTTGATGTGTACGACCACTGTAGTGAATCACTACTATAAGTCTCCAGAGTCTGCCCTGCACTTCTGCCTGATGAGAGTATATGTATCACAGGAACTTAACTACACTGTGGCAGCACTACCCTCAGGGTCTGTGATGCTAAATGACCCAAGAGGGCTATGCCTCCTGAGTTAGTTACATTCTTTTTATAGTTATTCTGGAGGAGTCTTTCTCTGACAATTCATCGTGTCCCCTTTCACACTCTCTGCAGGCCTGCTTCAGAAAGTATTTGCCATTGTAATTTTCCATGGTTTTGTGATAAAACAACCAAACTTTTTAGATGGTTACTGCTGGAGTAAACTCTTCATAAAAGAGACCTGAAGATACTACTATGAGCCACAAACATAAATGTTAGCTCCTAAGTATTTTCACGTTTATTTTAGCCTCTTGCATGTCTTTTTAACTTAGTTCCTACCTTCTGATAGTCTTCCAAACAAGGGAGACTTCCAAAAACAAATGTCTGCTACTAGAGTTACAAGAAAAGACAAAGAATGCACCAGGAGCTCAGTGGCATAAGTGCCTGCCTAGCAAGCACAAGGTCCAAAGTTTGATCCCTGGTTGGAAAAAAAAAAAAACAACCAATGATCCAAACTCCAGACTTCTTCCCTCACAGTTGGTTTTAAGGCCAGCCAGATAAACTCAGTGGACCAAAGAGCCTACTTAGGCAGGCTCAGAGACCTGGGTTTGATCCCTGGCATACCCTGTAGACCCTGTACTAAAAAAATAAATAAATAAATAAATAAATAAATACACACACACACACACACACACACACACACATATACAGAGAGAGAGAAAGAGAGAGAAGGAGGAGGAGGAAGAGGAAAAAAAGAAAGGAGGAGTAGAGAAGAAATGGCACTGAAACTCCCAGTCTTTGGTTCTTATTATAGTGAAGGATGTGACACACGATACAAAATGTACATTCCAGGAAAAGAAAAAATTGTATGTTTTAATAATAAATTTATTCAGATAACATGAGTTTAATACAAGTTATCTTTGGTCTCTACAATTATAAGAAGTGCTCAAAGTGGTGACCATCCATTGCAGCAAATTATTTCAATGTGTATACATTTTCTTTGCAGGCTCTTTCAATGAATGTTAAACTTTAATGAACATTTTTGATTCAGACAAAAGTAGTATGTGTTTCCTTTTTATAAAAAAAAAAAAAAAAAAAAAGCAGGGCCGACCAAATAGCTCAGCCGACTAAAGCGCCTGCTAGGGCAGAGTGCAGCAGCCAGGGTTTGATCCCCAGCATGCCATGCCAGCCCCACCCCTGGGCACGCTGGGATGACGATTGCGATTGGGCATGGTGGAGCATGCCTGTAATCCTAACCCTTGGGATGTTGAAAACAGGAGAATCACCATGAGTCAGAGCTACATAGTGAGACCCTGTACCAAATACATAAAAAATTAATTAATTAATTAATTAATTAAAGTAAAAACAACAAACTTTTATCTGGCAAATTTTATGACAAAAAACTTCACAGAATGCGCCCAGCCCTTTGAAGCTGTTAGCCCTTGGCTAATTATGTTGTTGCTGGTGACTCTTCTTTTTTTTTTTTTTTTTTTTGGCAGAACCAGGGATTAAACTCAGGTCCTTGCGCTTGCCAGGGAAGCGCTTATCCCACTGAGCCATCTCCCTAGCCCCTATGTTAGTGACTCTTCTAACTTATGCCTTACAGACACCAACCTCCAGTTTCAGTATAAAATATTAACTATTAGAAAGATGATAAATGAATTGCTCTCAGCCATTAGTGCACAGAACTGAACAATTTTTTTGTCCTTATTCTGTTACAGCTTACTATACGCAAGGTTGAGAAAAAGGCTGTTTTACAATAAAAGAAAAGAAAAGGAGCAAGGGAGCAGGGCTTCAGAGCCCTTGGCAGCCTAAAGCCTAAGTGAGGAAGCTACCTTGGACCCTGGCCACAGGCTTCCACTTGAGAGCAAGAAGGTAGGGAAGTGGTTGCTGAAAGGCAGCAGCTACAAGAAAAAGGAAAACCACAGGAGTTGAAAGGTCAGATATACATGTAGTAATTCTGACTTAGGCTGGCCAAATTTTAAAGAGATCTGGATTTCTGTGAAAGGATGATATCTGCAAATGAGTTCCTATGGTTTAAGATAAGTTTTTAAAGATGGCCTACTTTACATACTTAGCACAAACACTTATTAATGAAACCACTAATGCCTAAAGATTATTTATTTATGTTTCTCAAACAAAAATGGTATTGTATCAACTTCAATGGGTATGCTTTGTCCGGTTTGGTTTTCTAATTAGCAATTCTTAGCATGATTAAATGCTAAATGCACAGCTGTGCAAGGCTTCAGCTGGTAGTGACAGTAGTGCCTAATACTGACTTTCTGAAGACAGTGACTAAAGCTCTCAAATGCTGGATATAAAACTTTTGAGATTCCATTCACCTAAAAGAAGTAAGGCTTTCAATGTAAGCACTGATTACATACAATGTGTGAATACGGTTACTAGCTATGCAGCATGTGTCCTTTCTGTCAAAGATAGAAAATAGCTCTAACATAAACAGCTTATACAGTTGACATCAGATCTAGAACATGTAACATATGGTACTTATTAAATCATAATATAAACAAACCTCAAATACACATCTAAACTAAACACATTTAAACTATAACATCTACATTTAAATGTTATCAGAAGCCATATATATTTTGAAAAATTAATTTTACATTCAACTGAAAATAAGTTGTACAGAATCTAGTAATTGGTAAATTCCTCATCTCTACCATCCTAACACTTAACAAATTTAACATTTTTAAGTAGTTGAAAACAATGGAGACTTCTATGTCCTAAGAGAAAATAGACCCCAATTATTAGCATAAATGTCTAGTCTTGAAATCTGTAAAGAACTTGCAATAAAAGTCTCATTTTGAAGTTTTATCCACAAGCAAGTTTCTTTTTTTTTCTTCTTTTTTAATGTACTTAGGACAGGGCCTATAGTCTTATTACGCAGATCAGACTCGTAGTGATTCTCCTGTTTTCAGCCTCCCAAGCACCAGGATTATAGGTGTGTGATACTATGATCAGTCTCAATCACCACCTCAGTATGCTCTGGGGGCAGGGTCAGCATGGCACACTGGGGATCAAACCCTAGCCGCTGCACTCTGACCAGCAGGCACTTTAATCTGCTGAGCTATCTGGCCAGCCCTCACAAGAAAGTTTCTTAAAACTTACTTGAGTTAACACCTTTTTAGTAAAACTAATTTTTAAATTTTGTGCTTCACCAAAATCAAATTTTCAAAGGCTTAACACATTTTCATATACTTTTTTATGTTAAATACATTTATTTTCATTTTCATATACTTCAATTTCTGCCTTTTATAAACATTTCACTAAATCTTACAAATTATCATAGAAAACTAAAACATATAATTTTAACTTTTCTAAAGAATAAGCTAACTATATACAGAGTGATATGTTGGTTCACAGACTCAATTCTTTACACAGTTCCAGGAGAAAACTGAACCAGATAAGAACCGAATCCCATTTCTCTACAAGGTCAACAGTAAACCTATCCAGTGAATTTGACTCCATTCTCATTCAACTTGGTTTGCAACCAGAATCATGGAAAGAACTGAGTTCGTGAACTGTGGAACCCTTGTGTAAATGTGTGAATAGTTTGATGTATAGTTTTCTTTAAAACTGCAATTTAGAGTAAAAAAAACTTTCAATAGCAATGGTAATTTCTGTGTGTTCTGTAACATGCAAACTAAATTTATGGCTTGAAAGAGGAGGATGTGGACAAGAACAAGAGGAGAAAGAAAAAAAGGAAAGAAGAAGGAGAAGGAGGAGGAGGACATGCAGGAAGAACACGAAACAAGAAGGAAAGGGAAGATAAGGGAATGGAGGACTGGGGAGATAGCTCAGTGGTATCAGCGCCTGACTATGAGGCACAAGGTTCCAAGTTTAATTCCTGGTGCCATAAAAAGAAAAAGAAAGAAAACAAAAGAAAAGGGGATGGAAATTATCCAACTGTGTTTTCTGCTTGCATGAATTTGGCAAAATAAACCCATTAATGTATAATAACTATATGCAACTAAAATTTTTTTAAATCAATTGGCTGAACCACAGAAAGACAAGTATTACATGTGGTCTGTCCTATGTGGACTACTGAAGAAAAAGACACACACAGGAAAGCAGAAGGGAGACCACTAACGGAGGAGAGGGATGGAGAAGGGAAGGAAAGGAAAGGAAGAATAGAGAAGTAGTTGTGCTCAAACTCAGTTTTTTGTTTTTTGGGTTTTTTTGCGGAATGGGGATTGAACTCAGACCCTTGCGCTTGCCAGGAAAGCACTTATTCTACTGAAACATCTCCCCAGCCCCAAGATAAAAAATTTCTTTATTTTTTTTGTTTGGCGATTGAACTCAGGCCCTTGCACTTGCCAGGGGAGCTTTCATTCTAGAGCCATCTCCCTGGTGCCTCAAAGTATGTTTTACCCACGTATAAAAATACCACAATTAAATCTATTAATCATATGCATTAATAAAAAATCAATTGACTAAAAGTAATTATGTATTTTATACACAGAAGGGGTTCAAATATTCTCTTTTACACCATCACTAAAGTAGAAAAAACTTTAAGAGCCAGTCCAAGCCTTACCATTTATGCATTTACAATTTAGTGAAAAAATGAAGGCCCAGAAAGTGATCTTCCCCAGGACCTAAAAGAGATTTTAAAAAGATTGCCTTCATTCCCAGTGGGTGTTCTACGGACACTTCAATGGCCCAGGGCCAGAAAGGTAAAGGGATTGCTACAGGAGTGTGTAAAATTCCTTGCAACAATAAAACTGTCCCACCACCTTTTGCATAAGTACCCACCTAAGAGAGGGAAACATCAGTGTCAGCAACCATGGTAACTCTGGGGATAAACCACCCTGCTTTCTGGCATTCTCTACTTCCTAGGTAATAACTATTCAGACCCCTTGAAAGTTCTCTTCCTTCAATCAGCCTCTCAGCATTGTACTCTGTACACAGTGCCACTTATGTTCATAGCTTTGGGATAATCTCTTGAAAGACAAACCCCATCTGAAAACCTGAGACCTTTCCTGTCAATGCCACACTCACACATACCAATGTCAATTTAATATTTGCCTTCACATACTCACAGGATTTTCAAGTTCAATATTCTCCAAACCAAAAAATATGCATTCTCTCAAAATCTCTTTATCCTGCCTTTCTATCAAGGAAATGCCATTCACCAATTTCTAAAGCAGAAGCCCTGGCTCCCTTTTTTTTTTTTTTAAAGAATCCCCTTCACCTAACTCCTCCCACTTCCCAACTGTGGGAAGTAACCCAACTCTGGGCTCCTGCAACTTCATCCACTTAATTGTCTGTCTGTCTCTGTCTGTCTGTCTGTCTGTCTGTCTGTCTGTCTGTCTCTCTCTCTCTCTCTCTCTCTCTCTCTCTCTCACACACACACACACACACACACTCTTATAGTATTTCCTTTACAAAGCAACCACGATGAATCCTTCAAAAAGTAAATGCAATCTGTGGAGACCCACTCAAAGTTTCAGGAAAGCTGGCCCTTTTCAGTGTACCTTCCTTCCATGACATGGTCTCAGCTCACCTGTCCAAACTCACCTGAGCCACCTAGCCCCAGCCCCAGGGCATATAACTGTTCTGATCCACCATCTTTCTTAGTTCCTCAAAGGTCTGACCCTTCCCACTTTAGGATGTGTGCTTGCTCCCTCCTCTGGCTGGTCCATTCTCTCCAGGTACTTCTCTGGTTGCCTCAAAGTTATTCTCTACCACTGAACCCTGATGGTTTCTTTCACAGTGATGTCAGCACTCAGATTATGCATCTTACTAATTTGTTTACATCTTTATTACACCTCCTCTTAGAGCAGCAAGAGCAAAGAAACTACCTCTTGTACTTCCCATTGCAAGCTCAGTACCTAAGCAGACACCACACATACCCATCTGGAAACAGAACTAAACAGAAGTCTATCCCTTTGTGGTTTACAAAAGATTTTCACTGTCATACATCTGAGAAAGCTCTTAAAAGGAGTTTATAGTAAAAAATAAATGTCAAACCATTTTGGCTGTCCCTACCGTAACCTAAAATTGGTAGTCATGGGATTCAGTTAGCCTTAAAGTTTTAATATTGGGCCAGGGAGATGGCTCAGTGAAATAAGTGTTTCCCTGGCAAGCGCAAGGGTCTGAGTTCCATTCCCAGTTCTGCCAAAAAATAAAAAAATAAAAAAAAGTTTTAATATTTATTAAGCTACATGGGTTGCTTTTCACTGATGAAAGGACTGAATTCAGAGTATAAAAATAATTTTATCCCATTTTTATAAAATAAATTTTACAAGTAAATCAGCTTTCACAACTGATGACATTTGTTCCAACACTAAGTATTAACCCTATACCAGATAATACAGTGCAGAACTAGATATAAAAGTGGGTACAATGGGAAACATGATCTAGCTCTCAAGAGTCTGGCGACCTTCTTTATTTTTTATACCAGATTTACAAACTTCTAGAACCTAGTAGTGTTTTTTAAAGGTCTGCAAACTAAATCTTTTATACTGTTATTAAAAGGGAATTTCTCAAATCTAATTGATTATAAAATAATTCAATTAAACAGACATTTATTAAGCCATTGCCCTAGTCAGTGAAGTGTACAGTCACATCTACTTATTTTTACTAGTTTTTTTTTTTTAATACTAGAGACCCACAGGGAGAAAAGCAAGCAGAAGCAAGTCAAAGGAAAACTATCTCTTCAACATAGCATTAAAATGCCACAATTCTCCAGAAAAGCCACCGTATCAAAAGACAGGCACAGTAAATATTATATGGTAAGTTATTGACCGCTAGAAATTTCTTGTGGGGAGCACAGGGCCTCATGCTATAGCCCCAGCCCTTATGACCATTCCCAAGACAGTCTTCTCTCAAGTACAAAAGAGTTTTAGGAAAAGGGTGTACCTGTTTCCCGTTTCCTACCATATCTCACAGCACTTGTACCTCATACAACACTTTCTAAAATGGATGCTGGTAACCATTTCATCAACTGACTATATTTACACTGACCAAATCACAATTCCTGAATCTCCCACTAAAAATGGTTTCTACAAGTAGTAATCAATTCTGCTTTACAAAAATATTCCTTAATAAAGAGTTGAAAGTAAACATGAGGAGTTAATAAAATACAGGAATCAAGAGTTATTTACTGAAGCCCTTACCTGTTATTAACATGGCTATTCATGGAACTTCTGTTTAGATCTGTGTCTTACACAAGGGCTGACACTCAACAGCATCATCTTAATTTCACATAATGGGACTGCAGGGTAATGAGCTGCACAGACACATGAAATCCAAGGTTTTTCTTGGTTTTGATACATATAGATTTCTTAGAACAATGTACCCTGAAAGTAATTTTCTGAAACAAAATCTATAATTACTAGAAACAAAACTTTCTTATGTAAAACAAATTACATAATGCAATTAAAATTTTTGCTCACCTGGACTGTGTGAGTCTAAGTCAATAGTTCTCAAAATATAACTGGTATTTGCTGGGCATGGCGGCCCATGCCTGTAATCTCAGTACTCGGGAGGCGGAGGTAGAAGAATCAGGAGTTTGAGGCAAAGCTGGTCTATGTACCGAGTTTAAGGCCAACCTGAACTATGCAAGAACTTGTATCAAAAACCAAATACAAAAAGAAGAGTAGCTTGTTCTTAGGCCAACAGTCCATCCCAGACCTACATGGCTATTGTCATGTGTTGGCCTGAATATCACATGACTCTGATCTAAATAATTCTGGTGACAGAGATGAAGGCAAAATTAGGATACAGACAGGACTGGGTGGCGATTCTGCACCCATACTCTACAAAAATATTAAACTCCAGATACAAAAGTTACATTTTTTTGTTATATACAGGTCTTGCTTTATCTTGGTCTTAAACATCCATCAGAGAAGTATAAACATGAGATATAAAAAATAAAACCACATTAATATGCTGAGTTGTAAAAGGCTCAAGTCAACAATTTTGGACATTACCCATCAAACAGATAACCCACTATTATAGACTACTGGACTATATTGGATTATTTTGCTGAATTCATGCATCTACAATATTTGAATGGTAATGGGATACCTATCTCTGAAAAAAACTAAACAAAAAAGGAGCATATGAATAAAGGATGATTTTGTAGTCATACAATGAGATCTGTACTAATAGTGTTTAGGCAAGATATCATGCCTGCATCTTATACTGTGAATAAGTACTATGAAGACAACAATATGAAATGTATTAATTATTGTAACTCCTACTAACGTGTTTTGAAACTCTCATTGCTATTTATCAATAAAATTAATTTTAAAAAACAAAAAATATTAATCATTTTTGGCTAAACATTTATAAGTCAGATACTTATAGTTTCTTAGTTAAAGACTATAAGCTTCTTGGAATCTGAATATGGAGGAGAATCCAAGTAGAACTGATGACTACTTGGAAGCATGGCAGTCATTAATTTCCCTTGTGTTTTCTCTTAGCTCCCTCAGATCTGGGCAGCATAGAAACAGCAAATGCACAAGTGTGGAGCCAGCTTCTCCACTAAAGCCCTAAAAAATCTTAGATCATACCTCTGGGGCTAATGAACATCAGCAAGTATCATGAGCTCCTCTCTGTCTACTCTCCAGAAGAGACAACAAAAATTTTTACCCATTTCTAAGATACTCCAGATAGCTACAGACAACATCTCACACATGTATCATCTTCCTTCTACTTCAGTGAAAAGAAGAAGGATAGAAGAATTAACTCCCCAAGATGGAGGCAAAAGAACCAGAGTCACCTTGGAATGAACAGAGGGCAAACCATTTTTGTATGTTTCTTCATATCCATCCTATACTTTACAGAGTCCCCTGAAACCATTCCTTTATTTGCCTTGTGGAAAACAAGAGGCGATCAGTGATTCAGTAACTATAGGTCATCTTTAAAGACTTGTTATAGTAATAGTAAGAGCAACAACCACTACCACCATGATTCCCATCTACCAAAACACTACAGAAGTTTCATCTACACCAAAGATCCTTCAGAATACTTGTCCTTGGCAATAAATCTTGATTATGGAAATAGAATGCTGCAGGCTTGAAGCAAAAAATCATACACCTTAAGGCCTCTAAGTGCCATTTACCTTAACTTCTGAATCTGGCCTGAAATCTCTGTGACATTTACAGAAATATCCAGAAATGTACCACTAGATTTAGCAGACCACTAGCCTTACCAACCCTCTAGTAAGGATGGTATAACATCTGAAACCTGGAAGATTTCCCCAACTTGCTGCAGATTGCTACCTAATCATATTATCAATGGATGTGCTCAATGTCCTTTCTATTATAAAAGTTCATGTACCCCCTCCCACAGTAGAACATGTCACTCAAGGTAACTTGAATCCATGGTTCCAGTTATTGCTGCTTACATTTGGCTCAGAATAAACTATTCTTTTATATGCTTTAAAGCAGAGCAGTTATTTTACATATTTTACATTGACACTCTCTCCATTGAGTACTGCCATCCTTATGTAAGTAAGGCCAAGCTTTCATCTTATAGTTACGTGATGACCAAAATTAAAAGCAGGGACCACAAAATGGGCATAGTCAACTGCATCTCTAATACCCTGGGATCCTAGAAAGATGACAAGTTCAAGTGCAGTTTGTGCAACTTACTGGGAGTTAATAAGGAGATCATGTCTCAAAATAAAATCTTTTAAAAGGCTGGAGATGTAGTTCAGTATGAACACCCTGGGTTCATTTCCCAGTACTCACTCACCTCCACACACACACACACAAATACATAGAAAAATATCAGGAGCACTCGGCTGAAAAATGCAAGATTTTATGATTTGAAAAATACTGTCCAATGCCTGGACAGCTGGCAAAAAATAATATTTCATAAACAAAACTAGAAAGAAGTTTGTGTTCAGGAATGGTCCTATCAATCATTCACAAGCACAAGCTCACCTCATCTTCTGTGTCAACATCTCTGCTGGGCACCTAGCACACTCCTTGGCAGAAGTGACATTAATTTCAAAAATAGAAAGATTTGGCTTTGGCATGAGAGTACTTGAGAAAAATATCAGATGAAAAAAGTGGTGTCAACAGCAATTTAGTTGTGAAATTTTTCATTAGTAATATTTCTCTTGATATTGCCTGGGTTTGAATAATAAACAGTTCTCAAAGTTATATTAAGGCTTTAAAGACAACTGTAGAGGGGAAATTTTTTAAAAATCATGTCACCCCTACACTAACAAACTAAACAAGTTTATTTATTCTGGTCTTATAATTGGTTTTCTTATTATACCAGAAAATATTTTTATGGTCTACTAACTTTGAAGCATAAGATAAACCACAATGTTACTCAAAAATTACTATATTAGTGAATCAAAACAATTTATTGATGATCCCAGCAGTGCCTGATTTAGTATTTTCTGGATAAATTCCCTAGAAGGTAGCCTGTTCTTGGCAGAAAATAAAATAAAAATGTATGAGCAACCATAAAACTGCAAAACATTTCATAAGGAATATGTCATCTTTACCCAGCTATCACATTGTGACGACTTGTGCTCAGTATCAGTGACTGGAATTAAATTAGTCTCTTCTAAACATCAGGCAACTTTCTGATCATCAAACACAGCACAGTATTTCTATACAGATGAAGACATTTTAGAAGAGATATTTATGAGTGATATCTAAAATAAAAGCTCAATTACTGAGAATATATATTTCTTTTCTTTGAGGTTTTTTGGAGATAGGATCTCATTACATAGTTCAGGCCAGCCTCAAACTCTTGCCAATCCTTCTGCCTCAGCCTCCTGAGTGCTGAGTTTACAGGGGTGTGTGCCATTCCGCCCAACCTGAGGAAGTACATTTTATTTAAATGATATGTAGGAAGTGGCATCTTAATCAATATGGTGTAATGATTATACCATAATGCCATCTCAAGCTTTAAATTTCCTGAAAGCCAACACAAGTTACAAGTATAACATATCATTAAAATAGCCTAATATATTGTCCACACCCACTGCAAACCTGGATCAAGCCTTTTGCCCCAAGGACTCTGGCTCCATAACCTAGCCTAGATTTTCATTCATTATTAGTGAAATCAGCTTTCAATCTCAATGTGTAACTGGAAGTAATGGCTTTAATGTGCAGCAATGAATAGTAAACATGGGCAGCCATTGTTGGATGTGTTCTTCTAACCTGGTCTCAATACAGAGCTATTCTAATATATCAAATTAAACCTATCCTGGAACTTTTGTTTAAATTTATGCCTGGGATAGAATGTGGACATAAGTTTGAACAATGACCACAATATTATCAACATTAATGGTTAATGCTATAATATTATGGATGTAATAGTGACATTATTATACTAGCTGAATTATCTAATTATCTAATTTTGGCAATTATTTCTATTTGATATAGTTCACTTAATAGTAAATGTTTATTGAGTGCCTACCATTTTTCAGGCATGCATGGTACAACAGTAAGCAATTATCATTCACACTTGGAGGTGCCCATATCCTAGTCAGGAAAGATGCCATCTGAAAAACTAGCAGCAAAGCAAAATGCTTTGAGTATTCAGTGAAGTAGAACTGGAAAGTGGCAACAGAATGTGCCAGTCAAAGGAAAATCATCTAAAAATTCACATGAAACAATTCTAATTGTAACAGCTGACAGACTCCCTAAGCAAATATGTACAGTATTATTCTTGTGTGGTATTACTTTTACTACATACCAATGAAACTACTAAAACCTATCTATGATCATTCTGTATTAGATGTCATTACTTCACTCACATTTAATATTTCAAGAGCCTATTCAAAGACTTCCTATTTAGAGACTTCCTTCTTGGTCAAAGTATACTTTTTCTAAAAAGTGAATCATTGTTCTGTACTGACCTGCAATGACAGAGTAGATAAACCACCATGTGGGTGGTATCCAACCCAATTCTCTTCCCCAGAATTCACATGTTGCAGGGCTCCTGCTACAGGCAGCCAGGTGTGTCTTGAAAAAAATCCATGATTGAGGCAAATGATTTATTCACTCCATGTCAACCCAATACATTGTCATCAACAGTATTTGGACTGGGATTGATTTTTGTTCCTAATCTGAAAACCATCAGAGTCCAAATGGTTTTATCTGACTCTTGTGCTCAATACTCACCATCTCTGCATTATCAAGGAAGTTTAAAATAAACTGTCACTACATAGCTTGTTCACAACTAAGGGTGCAAATGAGTACAATCAGTAACAAGGGCTGCAGGCATCTCAACAAACTATTCAATAGCAGAACATCTACAACAGATTTTCTGCTTGGCCTTTTATGAGCCACTCAAATCTTTTCTATCCACTCTCTGACAAAAAGCATGGACTACATCTATGCTGTGTACTGTGAAGCAAGAAAGTGTAAATACAGTGGATCTAGACAGCTTGCACAATTTCATTACACTTAAAAATTATGAAAGATTATGAAGAAAAAAAAGTCTTGGAAACTTTCTCTACCTATCGTTCAGGTTGTGAAATTCATATCTCATCATCAAATCATTTCCAATCATCTGGAAAACTTAATCCATTCCCAGTACAAGATGCTGAGGCAATAAACAATAAAGCTATTATTAGTGAATCACGTGTTCTCCACTGCTACCTGCTGGGTCCTCTTGTTTGAGTGACACCTATGCCTGGTAACTATGCCATGGCTTGTAAATAATACAAGCACTAAAGAAACTCTTTTTTTTTCTTTTCTGTATTTAGGACAGGGTCTACAGGGTCTCACTACGTAGACTGAACTTACAGTTATTCTCCTGTTTTCAGCCTCCCAAGTGCTGGGATTACAGGCGCACACCACTATACCCAGTCCCAATTATCTTTATAGCATATCCTCAGGGTAGGGCCAGCATGGCACACCAGGGATTGAACCCAGCCACTGCACTTTGCCTAAGCAGGTGCCTTAGCCCACTGAGCTATCAGACCGGCCCTTCGTACACTTTTTAGAGCTTTAGGGTACGATAAATCAATTACAGCAATTTCAGCAGAAATATATTGCTGAACATATAAATAAGGAAAGAGTAAGATATCATTCTTGGGATAGTACCCTGAAATTAAAACTGTCCTTTACACTGAAAATCCAAATCATTCAGTGCTAATACTATACTTCTGCGCCATCATACCATATGTGACATATATACATGCACATATACATGCACACATGCCATGAATATATATGTTTGACTGAACTAAGAGACACAATAGAACCACAGCAAATAAAAAGCACTCCTTACTACAGAATCACTGCAGAAACTCCAAAGAAGAAAAATAATAAGGAAAGCCAAAAACTGGTCAAAAGTAAAATCGGGGCAAATAAAAAAAAAAAAAAAAACATTTTGAAGCCAAGAAAGGTGATAGAAGACTGAAATGCCAGCACTCAGGAGCTGAGGAAAAAAGATCATTAGTATATGCAGAATGGACTATACAGTAAGACCCTGCCCCACACCAAACAAAATAAGACATAAAAGTAAAATAAAATAAGACAAGGAAAGTAGCTGGAGCAGAGGTATCCATCCATGAGAGAAACGGTGATCTTGGACATCAGGGAATTTTTTTTCACACACTATTCATTTTAATAAAGAAAAATAATATGAAGAAAAACAATGTCATTCTACCCATATATAGTGTGCTGTTCAAATTGTTGTAACTCAAAAACTGCAAAAACTGGAGGAAAAAAAAGACAATGGACATTCCTTAGTTCATTCCTTATTCAACTGTGGTCAAAGAAAGACTGCACCAGAACAACCTCTGCAAGGGACTGGCAGGGGCTCCCAACTTATGGAGTCAAAATATAAAACCTGGGGCAAACACAGTTATCTGTGTAACATTGTAAGTGACTATATGGGGTAAAGACAAACTTGTTTACCAAATCCTTCAGAAGTTGTTTCTGCAAAAATATTACATTAGCTGCCTTAAGGAAGGAGAATAATACATCACAATGTGACTGTCAGAGAGAATATTTAAGGATTTCAATCCAACCTGGATAAAATCCTGACTGGCTGAGATAAACTGAGGTCAATCTCTGTCCTTTCCAGTTATCACTGAGTCCAACTGTTCCCCTGCAGCCTCTGTCAGCTACATAGATTTAAAATGCTAGCATCTAGAGGACCTTCTCAGGCCACATCTGTGTTTCCACATTACTTGAACTGTAAATCTTGCAGCATATATAAACCTGATAATTGCATTAGAAAACCTACAGATCAAATATCTCAATTACCTAATTACCCAAACAGAAAAAAATCTCTCATGGACTGTCCTTCTCTAACACCTATAGGAGAAAACCTTGATGTACTCATCAAGGCCCTGATAGACTTGTTTAAATGTAGCACCCAGAGGTGATAACAAAAAATAGTTTTGATAAAGAAATGCTAGAAGCCTTAAGCTTCCATTTAACAGCATCAAGATCTGCATCAGCATGAGGTTGAAAAACCTATTCATTAGTCATGTGTATATCTCCTATTAGTTGAGGATACCTAGTTAGGATGGAGAACAGAAGAACAAAGGATTCACTATTAGTTCTATCAGCAAAAAGAATTTAAATTGACAGCAAATAGATTTTCTTGAAATGATTAATTCTGTCTTTGAATTGTAGTAAGCCAAGATTTCTTTTAAGTAGTAACATTTGCTCATCAATTTAAATTAGCTGGATTCTTTAAATGGAAGTTACTTGCTATAATTCCATTCTTAGAAACTTTCTAATAGTGTTGACTTTCCAAAGAAGAACCTTTTTTACTCAGTTTGTGTATTTACCTGAATTTACCCAATAAAGATACCCATAATTGTTCTATTTGGAGAGAACTCTTTGTGTTTAACTAAAAACCAAATCAAATATACTCATTAAAACTAACCTTACGCACTATAGTTATTACTTAATAAAATATTTTGGAGTTGGAGGTATAGTTCAGTAGTGTAAGCACCTGTCTGGCAAGCACAAGGTCTGGAGTTCGATCCCTAGTACCAAAATAAGAAAATCTATTTCCCAGCCAGGCTATTGGACAGAAGGACCTCCTAGTGTGATGGAAATGCAGTCATGACTAGGATGCACTTCTGTCAGCATAAGACCTCCAAACTCAAGGACCTTCAGAGGCTCTGTGTCTTCACTGCTTCTTAAAGGAGCCTTAGGAAATAATAATTAATGGTATTTCTTCCAAAAACAAAGAATCACCTTCATATTTTAAAAAAATGGACCCAAGAGTTCAGCAAACCTTACTTCTGGCAGCGGGTTGGCCGGCTTGGTCAGGATCCCTCCGACATAAACAACATTGGGCAGAGTGGGTCTTGGAAACTCCAGAGCCACATCGGTGCACAGCATCCATAGGCTGGAGCCATGGACCAGGTCGTACATGGACTTCTCCGGCACCAGGTTGTGCTTCTGCATTATCCTTTCATATTTAGGAAGAACCAGAAAGCTAACTCCTATTCTGGAAATGAGGTAAACACCAGTATTTTTCATCCTTTGCAGCAAGTTCATGTGGTCTGTGAGGAGTGAGTTAAACTCTGGGACATAGGCTAAAGGGGCAGGAGCACCCACCTCAGCAGGATACCAAAGGCCAGTTGAAAATACAGCATATTTAACCCCTAAGAGATGAGCTATCACAAATCCACACATGTCATTAGGGTCCACCAGTAGCAGGTCAAACTTCTCATTTTTCAGATTCTGGACTAGGGCTTGGTTGCCAACAATCATGTCACAGTTCTTAGTGTAATGATCCAGTATGTCAAACAGTTCAATTGCTGTCAATCTTCCAGAGAAAATATTACGCATTTTGGACTGCATGAAAACATCCGAGGTGGTGCTGTTGAAGATCCCTGGATAGCGCTGTAGGCTGTAGTGATGAGATGGGGCAATGTCTCTGCCTTCTGAGAAGAGGAACACAGTGTGGTGGCCTCTTTCATGCAACGCTGTGGCCAGCGTCTTGAAAATGTACATATGGCTTTCGAACATAATTGGCGGCACGATGATGATTTTGGCAGCCCTGGCTATCCCAACAGCACTCCACAGGAGCATGAAATACAGAGTGTAAGACTTCATAGCTGTAATGACAACCAGAAAGCAACTTAAAACATAATGTAACGGTGACCATTCAAAATAACCCCAACCCTTTCCTGTGAAAAATACCCAATGATCCAACACTTGGAGAAACTATCCTAACATGTTCTAATTAAACCTTCATTTTTGAAAGTTAAACTACAAAATTCTAAGTAAAATTAATATGTAATGGAATCTATTAAAAATGGATCGGTGTGGGAGCAGACAATTGCGCTGATGATTTTAAGATGTGTAATAAAATTTCCATAATATTGAATGATACATCATATGTCCTCTTCCAATAGTACCTGTGAAAAAGTATAAAGCATTTCATCTCCTCAATGAACATCAACATTAGTTCCAAGAATATCACAAGCTTTTGGATTTCCAGTTATATCAGTGTACATACCTCCTAAATCATTTTATTTCCTGAATTACATTCTCATACATCATCAAAGCAAACCAAAGGAAATATGTTTTAATAGATAATTCATTTATGTAGTACTTTAGTAATTCCATAAAAAATACTATTTCCCTTATAGGAAAACTAACTATTAGTGTGTATTTTCCCCTTACTAAGTAAATACCCCTGGCAGGCGGTATTTATGCAATTTATACTAATTTGTTGATGAATCTCAGGACATTATTTAAGAGCAATGTTTAATAGAAAAGTTTAAGAAGAACTGCCTATTGAAGAAAGGGTCGATGAATGAATGTGTCCAGACTACATTACCTATGTTGGACCTTTACCTCTGGTGCCAATGGCAAGTCAGATGGCGCTTACACACTGATTAATATCTCTCCTATCTTTTATGTTAATCTACTACATGTAATGTATCCCTCCACTGTACACGCAAAAATAAGCATACAAAGTATAGGGGCCAGAGTGAAGCAACCCCCAACCTCCTCAGCATAATTAATACTTGAGCTCCAAATTAAATCAAAAGTAGCAAATATAGAAATGGTTTATACAGTTGCATGAATAAACATGAGGCATTTTCACTGCAATGCCAACTAAATTTATACATACATCAACTACAAGACATATTTTATTCATATAATTCATTAATATTTTTTTCTAATTTCCACTCTAAGTGGTGGAAACTATGTATCCTCAACATTCAAATGTTATAAATAGCTAAAACCAAAAAACTAACAACAAATAATGGATTCTTCCAATATCAAAATTAAAATACATTATATTTTCAGATGTTTTTAACCTTCCACTTGCAGAAGTAAAATGCACACTATAATCATATAAGGTTAAATACTATTTGACTTGTTATAAGAGCTTTAAGATTCAACAAATCTGGAGAAGGTACTGTTGCTAAAAGAAAGACAATTAAATAGCTGATCTTAGACTACAAGCTATCCCGGCATTCCAAATACTAACTCACCAATGTATCTCTCTGATGTCACCTTCTTACAGTCCTGAAGAATTAAAAATCAGAGATTTTACACGAACATATTATGAATTCCAGATATGAGATTTATGCAAAATAAGCATTTCAGCAGCAATTCTCTTTCATTGCCTGCTTCCAAGAATATGTACTTAATGTTGGACCAGGGATAGGAAACTACTGTCCTTCTAGGTTATGTATCAAGCCACATGGAGCTCTCAAGCCATAGTTAAAACAACTATGTAATAAAAAATGACTAAAAAAATTATGTTCGTAGTATAGAAAGAAATCCTTTCACTGTTTCTTATTCCTTTTTAATCTTTTTATTTCAGTAACTACCACAAAGTAAAAAGCAATCACAAAAATGTGACAAGTGTTGATGTTCTAGAATAGCACTGTCCACTAAAACTTTCTGTGATGACGAAAATGTTGCACTTCCTTGCTGTCCAAATGCTATTACTACATAATCAGAATACTGAAAAGTGAAATATGACTAGTATCATTGAAGATTTGAAAGGTAAATTTTATTTAATTTAGTTATATGTGGCTAGTGACTACAATATTAAAATAAAGTTTAAAATGTACACAGATTCTGTGCACAGATTTCAAAACTCACCATTCAGAAATACCAATATTCTTATGGCACAAAACCTTCCAAAAATGTCCATTATCATTGGCTAACTCAGGTACAAACATTATCAACAGCCAGACAGAGCTAAGCCTTGGAAGGAGTTGACACAGAAAATGAAAATATACTATAACTGTGACTAAAGGCATGTTCATTGAAGGTCAGTCCTCAAGATAAATAAAGAATGGCCAGGCCTACATGCCTCTAAAAAGGGATAAGAATAACTGTAGTTGTTACCACAACTATTCTAGATAGACATCAACTATTCTAGATAGACATCAAGTCACCTGGACCTTCAGGATCTCCTGACTCATGTCTTCTAAAAAAAAGTCCTTGTTTAATTCCCATGTACATTTGCTGCATAATCTGTTTCCTTCTGGATCACATTACCTCAGCAGCTATACTTGTAATTTCACTGGTTGATCGCAGTTGTTCCACATTGTACCCAGCTCATGATTTTTGCACCTACCATGTCATTTGCTCTATAAAACTCCCTTTTGAGAGGTGGGCATTGGCAACCCACTTGGAGCATTGCTATCTCTCTCAGTAAAATTTCCTATTCTTAACTTCTGTCGTTCCTCTTAATTCATTCTTCAATTTTAGGAAACACAACTTTGGCATACTGGACATCCAGTACGTTGGGAGTTACAATATTTCCTGTCTAGCATTTGGAGGTCCTATATCAAAAGGTCTTCATGATACTGATCACCAACAAAACAGAATCTTTCACTGGCTCGTATTCTTTTATTCAAATACAGTACTTATTATGAAAGATTATAAACATCAGAAGCATCATTTTTATAAACATCATAAAGATGATTGTGGTGAATTAAAAAATGACATAGTAGATTCTTGCTAGTTTACAATGTATGTCTATTAGAAAAATGTTCTTATGATATAACTTACTACACTATACCTTAATATTAACAATGCCTTTTCTGCAGCCGCTGGGATTGAAACCAGGGACCTCATACATGCTAGGCAAGTACTCCATCAAGCTACAGCTATGCACAAAGCCCTTCTTAGTTTTATTAAAAGAGTCTTGTAAGTTGCCTTAGTTTAGCTGCACTTAAAATCTCCTCCTTCAGCCTCAGGACTGAGTAGGAGGGAAGACAGGCCTGGACCACTGTGTGTGGCTTACAACTATGTTGCCTTTAAACGTAAGTTGGGGATTATTTACAAAACAGGATATGGTACCAAAATGTCCTACCCAAATATGAACACTTAGAATTCTGTGTTCATTAAAACACCCAAATAAGCATCAACTGACTTATAAATCAGGCCTGATCACATGAGTACTTCAAACTCATTTCCAACCCACAGTTTTTTATTTTTTTATTCATTCATTTATTTTTATGTATTTAGTACAGGGTCTCTACAGGGTCTATAGGGTCTCACTATGTAGATCAGACTCATTCTCCTGTTTTCAACCTCCTGAGTGCTGGGATTACAAGCATGTGCCATCACACCCAGTCTCAATCACCATCTTGGTGCCAGCACAGTATGCCGGGGATCGAACCCCAGCTACTGTGTGTGCTCTGCCTAAGCAAGCACTTTCATCCAATGAGCTGTCGGCCCAGCCCTCAACCCACACTATTTTAAATACCAAAAATAACATTTATATATAAAAGGTTTTTCCATAATTATAATACAACAAGGTTTGAGGGAGTTTTGATAGCTGTATTAACCAAACAATCAACAAAAGCATGACTACACCCATTAATGGTTTTCTAAAAACCATAAAAAATAAAACCAAAAAAAGGGACAACATAAAAATTTCCCTTTGAGATCTATTATTTAACATGATTCTGAATGTTCAAGCATGTAATAGAAAATAAATGAGGTATACAAACATTAAAAAGGAAACCGAACTAAGATGCAATGAAGATAGCAGGATTTTCTTCATAGAAAACAGGCTAGTCTGGAAGAAATAGGACAGGAACATGAACATTGGAAAATAAAAGCAAGTATGCAACCATGAAGTGAATGCTTAAGTCTCAGAGATGAGAGACTCAAAGAAAATTATAAATTAAAACATAAAAAGAAAGATCCCAGTGCTCTAAAGTAAAGAGAAGTCCCTCAACATTCTTCCTGCTTATTCTTCCAGTATAATACACAGCTGGCCCATCTTATCATATCCTGGTTTATAATGGACTTTAACAACTTTTCCATCAAAACCAAAACTGAACTTGGTACAATCGATAATGGACTGTCTGTATGCCAAGTGTATCCCTTGTATAAGCAATTGTGTAATGGAGGAAATTGAGAAATTAGGACAGAAGTATTGAGTGGCCCTAGGGATTGCCCAGGATCCATGGTTTGAATGATTACCTTGTAAACATAAAGGGACCTATGCAGACAGATGATTGTTATAGTGCAGACAGTAACTTAGCACAAGAGTTACATTGTGGCCATGGTTGACCAGGACCTTAAACAGAGAATTCAGAAGATCCCTGGAGTTGCTATCATGTATATTTCTAATAACGGATACCACACTGATTGGATTCCAGATGAGTATGGAGCCCCTTGGTTCCAATTCTTACAAGACACAGTTCCTCTGCCTTCTTCCGACCAATGTTTTCTTTTCAGTTCATTCAGGATGCCATAGAATGAATTATTCACCCATTTGCTGTATAATCAGCTGAGTTCACTCAAATACATTCACTTTTTGATGCTTTAAAAAAAACAGACTAACAAAATGGTCAAAATGAGTTCCATTTAACACATAAATATATTTAATTCTGAATCCAAAACTGCTCTAAAATATAAAGTTCATTTATTTTTTATAATGCATTATGTAAGCATTCCATAGGATTTATCTTAGTTTAATAACTATATAAATACATAATTTATTATCACACCAGAAAATGATCTTGGAATCAGGCATGACACACACCTATAATTCCAGCACTTAGAATGTTGAGACAAAAGGATCACTGTCATTTCAAGATTGGCCTGGGGGCTACAAAAGTGAACATAAGGCTAGCCTGAATTACATAGCAAGACTCTGCCTCAAAAAAAAAAAAAAAAAAAAAAAAAAAAAGATCTTGTATTGTTTGTCACATATTGTTATATTAGCCCATAATATTATTTACATATAAAGTAACCTGAACAAATTTTAATGAAAAGAAAATTATGCCAAAAATATTAAAATACAGTATGTGAACTGGGCTGTTTAAAAAAAATAAAATGGATGATTTAGTCTAAAGCAGATTATAGACCCTACCTACTTAATGGCAGAGGTTCTCTACAGAATTAAATTGTCCTGACATTTACTATTACACTGGCAGCAATAAAACAAGTTTTCAAAATATGTCAATCAGAATCATCACCAACAGTCAACCTTGGTACCAATACAAACTATTAAGAAACATCATCTCTTCAACAAACTCTATTTGTAAACCTTAAAATAAGCAAATATAAACCCATGAAAATAAATACCAAATAGGTATTATTATTAGTGCTTTTAAATAAATATAACTTTTTTAAAAAAATCTATTTTTCTGTCTTCCCTAGTGCATGCTAAGCCCCGTAACATGAGTTAGTAAAATCTGGTAATTTTTTTTCTCATTGCCTTACCAAGTAAAGTGCTCAACTGAAATTGTGATTTTTGAACCAGATTGTCAATTAATCACATGTACCTCCACTAACAGATCCATTTCCTTTCTTAATCTTAAATAACTGAACCCTCTAACTACATCACTTGCCTTACTCTGGAACAAAATTCTAAGTCAGGAATGTATGCCTTGAGGCACTGCAGTTAATCTGTACACCTGGACCAGAACACAGGTTTCTAAGGAGAAAGAGTAGTGCAGGTGGAAAAAGACAGGAGTGAGTTAAGTAGAGCTCTCTGTGCAGTTATCCATGGAGTCAGAGGGGCTTTGTCTTTTTAGCTAAATCCCACATTCACAAGAGCTTGGCTATCAATGACTATGCAAACCACCATTACACTCAAGGACAAGACTATGAAAGGAAATTGTGAACTGGGACTTGCTGCATACCACAGAGAGGCAGAGACATTATAGCTATGCCAACCACTCTCCTCTCATTCAGCCTGGCTCCCAGCCAAAAAGATCAAAGACAACATTTCTCCATCACTCTAAAGGCAGGCTTCAGTCACACATTAGTTCTAGTATATCAGGCGACACAAACAGCAGTGCTTCTAACTCATGCTCTTATGAGTTTCACTTTTAACCTTTGACAACAGCAGGATGACGAGCCTGGTTTGCTGAGATTTCAGGGAGTTCCCATAGTGGTCCAAGAGAGAGGGAAAATCTTGGAACAACTTGAACCTTTCCTTTGTGACAGAACTTAAGAGCATCACTTCATTTATACCGAGAGACCACCCAAAGGCCAGAAGAGTAGTTCCAATGTGACAAGTTGAGTTAATTATGACTGGCTATTTCCAAGTAAAGTAAAAGTAGAGAGTCTGCTAAACATCCATTACAGAATAGAACTCTTGGCTTAAAGTCAGGAGAAGAGATAATTTAGAAAATTAAGGCCACCTGCTGAGGGTCAATTCCCATCACAAAAACAAATGAAAATAAAAAGTCTGGTGCCCTCAATCAGGCTGCAGCCTGAGGGATAACTGTGAAAACAATTAATAAATGAAGATAGGTACCTATCCAAATCCTCCACTTTTGAAAATAAAATTGCATGGACATGAATGGCTTATCTGCTGAAATAAAACTAAAGAATGCTAAGCATAAAAGATGAAGACATTTAGTTCTAGTTCATAAATTTAAAACAATAAACTGATCCAAGTCTCACTGTCAAATTTTTTAGCCAAAATTTGCAACATACTTCACTTTTACTTTTTAAATACACTGTTGTTTCATAAAAAAAATCATTTGAAATTGCTTGATGGAAAATATTCTATTCATACTATTTACATTCCTCTTACTAACTTGTCCTAGTATTAGAAAATTAGATTAATATAAAACTTTCCTTAGAACATGGGCAGATGTTGCTTTACACAGAGAAAATATTCAAGGAGGACTAGGGATATATACCAGCAGCACAGGGTCTGCCTGGCAAGCAAAAGATCCTGAGTCTGATTCCAAATACAAAAGAAACAAAGAAAGAAAGAAAAGTAAAAGAAAATCCTGAAGGAAATGGACCACAAATGAACCATTCAAAACACTGTACTATTCTGAACCTGGGAAATACTAAGGGGCTTCCAAACCCTACTCTTGAAGAAGAGGTTAAAGAATATGCTGCTATTATTGTTGCCTTTGTAGTATCCAAAGCTAGCTGCACTTACCATTTCAACACTACAATTACAGTTCCTGCACTTATCTCTCTTCAGCCATCTACCATACAGGTGGTAAAGCTGTAATGGGAAACTCAACCCTATTCCTTATCACTGGGAGCTGGCTAGTGCCACCTGGGGAGTTTCTCCACATCATCAGGTAGACAGGAAAATAGAATAATATAGCTATCAACAGACACTGCATTCAGCACTTTGTGGGCATTTAATGCTTAGTAAGGGTGATTAAATTTAACTATTTAAAACAGAAATTCAATCATCTAATGAAGAGATCCTCAAATATTAGGGTCCAGAAAACTCACTTTATGTGCCTACTATAAATGCAAATCCCAAGGTCTCAGCAGACAAGCTGTTGCTTGGGAAAGAAATCTAGCCTGTATATTTAAAAAGCTGGAGATTTTTGTGCAATTCTCCACCAGACAGACTGATAATGATCCAGTACTTAAAACATAAGTGCAATAAGAGAAATACAATGAGGGAGATCTGGGTTAAAACTACCACAGTCAAAGTTAAAGCACAAATGTTCTGGAGATTCAGAAAAACATAATGTACAGCCCTGAATACCAAGGAAAAATAGAATCAACTAATGAATCCCAAACACAGTTTTTAATATTACATATTAAAAAATATCTATAGTCTCTCAAAGGCACATAAATAAAGCTTTGATATTTTATAAAATAGTTTAAACTACTAGCATGTTAGTAAAATACTATTATCACGGTCAATTTAGAAGCATAATTAAAATACTTGCCAATGAATATTCAAATTGGGGTTTGGATGTCATATTTTGTAAAACAAGAACTGTCCTTTCAGTTAGTTCACATTTCATTTAAATTATGAAAGTACGGCATTTTATATAGCCCATCCTGAAAGCAAAAATAAAAATAAAAGTAGCATTCATCTCAGACCCCATAATCAATATTCTTTCTAATTTAGCTCAAGTCATTGTTTCTTGAGGCCTAAAGTTCTTCACCTGCCAAGTAAGGCTATCAGAATCAATGGTCCTAAAAATCTAAAACACTGAAAACTGGATTTCAGCACTCATTTAAGCCAAGTGTGACGGCACAAACCGGTAATATCAGAGACTCGGTAAGTTGAGGCAGGATTGAATGTTTGAGCCCAGTCTGGCCCTGATGAGAGAAAATTTTTAAAATAGACTGTGGTTATAGCTCAGCATTTCCTGAGTTTAATCCCTAGTGCAGTGAAATAAAAATGTTTCACAAGATTAACATGACTATATTCACAAATTAAAGGGGTACTAAGGAAAAGAAGAGAATATCATTTTGGCTGCAAACTTTATATGATAAGGAATCTGTAACATGAACATAAATTGTATAGGCACACTGTTAAAAATATAAATTGAGCCCTGCTGGCCCCACCCCCAGGGTACACCAACTGGGTATGGTGATGCACATCTGCAATCCTAGCCCTTGGGAGGCTGAACACAGGCGGATCACTGAGTCAGATCTATGTAGTGAGATCCTGTAGACTCTGTAGGCCCTGTACCAAAAATACAATATATATATATATATATATATATATATATATATATATATGAATGTGTGTATGTATGTGTGTGTTATGGCCTAAAACTGTGGCCAGAACAAACCTCTCCTCCTTTAAATTGTGGGTATCTGATATTTTAACCCAACAATAAGAAAGTAACTAGAAAGCTAACTTTATATATATATTGAGGTTTAGTAGGCCTGGAGTGGGAACCCTAAATTATTTATTCCTGAAACATACTCTCTGGTGACATGGGATGTTTCTACTAGATAGAGTGAATGTCCTCTAGTAAGAAAAGATTTAATAAAGCCCAAGTTAAAATGAAGCATGATTACAAAATGCTTAAAGAGTCAAAAATACCCAAAACCTACTGGAGAACAAATTATTGTTAATCACACATACACAAAGAACAATTTGCTTAAAATAATGAAAGGACTTAATAGGCCTGATATATAATTTTTAATGGAGTAGATGAACTAACCTTAAACATATGACTATGTGTTTAACTCTAGCTGCACATGACCATAACCTGGGGAAAGAGATGCTTGAAACCTGCCACCTCCGAATTAGTTTGATTAAATTAGAATTTTTGGAGATGAGGCCCAGATATTAAAGCATCTTGATTTTTTTAAAAATGTTCCTTGGATGATCATAAATTGAGGATCACTAAGCAGACGACACTTAAGACAATAATGTAGCAAAATAACAAAAATAACAAAGTCCAGTTATTCTTTTTAATAAACCAAGGAGTATGTGGGTTTTAATTGAATTAAAATTTAGCTTTCTTAGTTACTTTCTCATTGCTGGGTTAAAATATCAGGTACCCACAATTTAAAGGAGGAAAGGTTTATTCTAGCCAAAGTTTCAGGCCATAGTCAGTGAGCTCCATGGCAGAAAGAGCCTGTCAGAAACGCCTGGTGGAGAAAAGGTCTTCACTCTATGCTGTCCAGACAGAAGAGACTGGACATGAAAAACCCTTCTAGGCACAGCACCAGTGATTCATCTCAAACCAGGTCTCACCTTCTCTCAGCATAAACAGCTACAGAACTCACCAATAGATGACTCAACCAGAGTATATTATCCAGATCCAATCACCACCAAACACATAAGACTTTTGGGGGGACACTTTAGAACTAAATCACAGAAACATCTATGTAAACAATTAGTAAATAAAAATACAAATCTTGAGTTCAAGTTAGAAAGTTAATCAAGAAAAAGTCAACCAGAAAAATATATGTAAATGTAAGCAAAAATTTCCTTTCATCTTTAGTATGTCAGAAATTGTTCATCCCACATAACAAAGGAATTGACTGTATATTTGGCATCACAGATGAGTGGGTCTCAGAAGTGACACACATCAAACACAAGTGGAGGACTTGCTAAGCCAGATTGATGGGTAAACCTCAGAATGTCTGGTTCTGTAGATAAAGGAGGAGCCCAAGAATTTGCTAAGTACCATGTCCTGAAAATCATTGATAAGGATAAAAGCTCACAATTTAAAAGAATATGATTTTCTTTTTAATAAAGGAAACTGTGTATTAAAACACTTTAACTCTTTATCACATTTCTACTTTTAAAATGCAGAGTATGGTGTGGGTTTGTCTGTAGTTCGTTCGACAAGCTGGGTATCCATTCTCTCCATGTCCATGTGTTTGTCTCACATGATTAACATTCAGCCAACAGCACAGGAATCCTTTGTTTACAATCTGATCTCATCTTTCAGTAGGCGAGAAAAGTTTCATCGGTCATGAAACTGAAAATGAAGTTTAAATTCTGACAGAGGTATGCTTTCTTTAAAAAACTGATGCTCTATGTCTTAAAATGCTTTGGTTTTGTTTGTTTCTTTTGTTTTTGTGGTACTGGGAATTGAACTCAGGACCTTGTGCTTGCCTGTTAAAATGCTTTATTCTAACTTTCTTACAACTTTCATTAAGATTATAATGAGATACAGCAGTGAATTTGGAGGGACTCAGATAAAATTTTCATCTTTTCCAATGAAATTCTTCCACACTTGGAGGAAACATCTGTTCAATATATGAGTACACAAAATTCTTCACAGAAATACACAATGATCACAAAAAAGATGGAACTGTTTCAATAACTAAAAACATCCTTTCTTTCATAGCACTGGATGAATTTTTAATTGCTAAGCCACAAAATCAGTTTCCATGTAGTATCACAGACATGTTTTAGAGCCAAAAAATGTCTGGCTAAATATTAACAACAATAAAAATTTCTAGATAATGCCCTATTCAATTCCTTAAAAGTCCTCACAGGTGAACAAATAAACCCTCCCTCGTTGTCTCCTGAAATTCCAGTACAATCACCATGAGAATCATGTTATACACTGTTAGATTTTAAACCATTAAACCAGCAAAATGATATGAAACTCTGGAAGAAAAGGATTTTGGCAGATTCTGAAGAGAGACATAATACAATTCCCCATGAACGCCCCATTACTACCAGTAGTGATGCACAGCTTTGTCTTCTATATGCCAACTATTCACCCTACTGAAACAAGTGCAGAATTGTATTGTATATCATTGACTAACGTTGTCAGTTCTACAAAAATAATATAAATATATATAAATATTAGCCTTTAATATATTTGAAAAATCATGCAAAATATGTTAAATAAAAGCAGTATTTTCATTTATCAAATCAGGTGCAATTTCAAATCTAAATATTACTGAGAGCAAGACTTCTTACGTGCAGGGAAAGGGACAAGTCTCGGTAGTGGGTTACCTAGCATCACACCACCAGTTCATCATTACTCACTGGCAGAGATGAAACTAGCACTCAGGTTTCCCAGATCCCCATCCAGTATCTCTCTCACCTGTACTCTACAAAGACTCTCTTAGGTTCTTACTACAGTGTGTCACATAACAGATCAAGTTTTTCTTGAATTCTGGAGACAAAAATCAAAGCAGCAGTTTTGGAAAAGCCTTAGTGATAACCTTCTTAAAATTTTATACTATAAAAATCCCACTCAATCCCTTTTGGGAAGTCTCCCAAAAGAACTGAAAACATCACATCCTAGTGATATATGTGTGCCTATGTTTATAGCAGTATAATTTGTGATAGCCAAATCTTGTAAACAACCAAAACACCTGTTACCTGAAGAATGGATGAAAAAGATACTGTATTTTTATACAGTGGAGTATCATTCAGCTATAAAGAAAAATAAACTCAAAGCCTTCATAGGTAAGTGTATGAAACTTGAAGCTATACTCATAAGTGAAAAAAACCAGAAACACATGTGTAAATATAGTATTGTTTCCCTAGTGTAAGAACTCAAAAGAAATAAAAATTGAAAGGTATAACACAGTTAAATGGAAATAAAGAACTTAAGGACTAAACAATGAAGAGAGAAAAATGAAAAAAGTTAGGAAATACAGTAGGGGCAAAACTATAGGTTTATATAAACAAAATGGTTAAGGCAATGATCCTAAGAATTTCCATTAGGTTTTTGAAAATAGCAGTTAATGGGTAGAATTCTCATCCCGACTAATTCTATATGCTGATATCTGTGAATTAAGCAACTACATTGCTGATAGCAATATGTAATACTAAAACCATGCTTAAAATACCTATCATTTTGGTCTTCTGCATGCGTAGTACTTCTAATGTCGTATAAGTTATTGTTACACTCTCTTTAAAGTAAATGTTTCTTCAGAAAAAAAGGGTAAGAGTAAACAAGAGACAAGAAAAAATGTCAAAAATACTGCAAATATTTGTACTTAAAAAAATCTCAGTGCACTGTGTTTCTAAGTCAGAGACTGTTATCACATAACAGGCAGCTTGTTGAATGATGTCTGAATTAGTTCCTAAAGGTTACAGACAGTCATTGTACTGACCTCCAGGAAATCAACACATCAAGTTCAAAATGTCTGTCCTCCTATCTCCATTGGACAGGGAAACAGGGTAAGAATAGGAATATAATTACCTTTAAGTATCATTAAAATAAACGAACATATTTTTTACTGGCAAATGGCAACAAAGTAGGAAGCATTTAGGGCCCAGAAATGGACTAGCAAATACTATACAGAATGATATTTAAAAACCAGATCTGAGAACAAAAAAGGCACCTATCACTAAAATCTTATCTATCTCCCTCCCCTCATGCCCACTGAAAACCAGTCACTAGGACCTGGCCTCCCAATTCCTCAGAAGCACAAAACACATCTCCAGAAAAGTAGACACACAGCAGAAGAGAGAAACTAAGCAAAGGAGAGCAGAATGTCAGTGGAGCTAGATTCTGAGCACTGTGCACAGCTTAGAAATCTGAAGAAAGTATATGCCAAAGCATATGCTCAGAGAAAGCCTGACTTTAACAGAATCACCTCTTGATGCCTTTAAGAACGATCTAAAATAGGCAAATAACATAAGTAGGCATCACTCCTTACTGATAGTTTTTCTATTTCATTTATCTTCTTTCCATTCTTTGTCTTTCTTTCCCTCCTCCCTGACCAGGATATTTCTCAACATGTACCTCTCTTATTCCTATTCCACCTCCTACTACCCTGCTCAAAAAGGGATGGGAAGGGCAGCATTTTAAGTTAGAAAGAAGAATTTTGGCAGTTTCCAAAGAAGGAACTGACCACAGAGGAAGAAAACCAATCATGCGGCTTGGCTGATACTTTGAATAAATTGGTATAAAGGATGGAGGTTAGAATGTTTTCAATGTCATTGTTCTCATCTGTGTAAGTACTCTTTTCTCCACTGTTTCATGACATCGGGTATAACTTATATTCCAATGTAAATACAAAATAAAAACTATACTTTATTGCTGCTGCTATATCATCCTAACCTACAATAGCTGTGAATGCACTGTTATCTACTCAATGTCCCCAGTAAATTTAAAAGAAAATCTTATTACAAGTTTTAATTTTGTAATGAACAGTTTCATGAAAACACACAACAGTTCCACAGATCAGACTTTTCCACTGTGATTACATGAAGCAGCACTCTGTGTACAATGTATGTTGCTCCATACAGAACACTGTATTTCAAAGCAAAAGAGAGGATTTTGTTTGAACTATGTGAGGGGGGTAAGCAACAGTGCATGGACAGAAACTGGGGCTTCCTTACGTCCCCACTTTGTGAGAAACTACAGATACTATCTCATGATGTTTGAATATCTTATCTCTGCTACGTACTGTTTGTCCAGGGCGGATCACAGGGAGACTCGGCCTCCTGTAAACTCATTCTACTGAGGAGGATGTGAGCAGAATTAAGCACTAACCTATCATCAATAAATGCTAAAGTTAAGGCAAGTAAATGTGAAACTGGAAAGAAACTGAGGCAAGACTTGAGGCCAAAACCTTGAAAGGTGAGGATCTGAAGGCACAAAAGCAGAATATTTCAAGGAGGAGAGTATCCTGAAGCCAGTGCCCAAAGGATCATGGAAGCCTGAAGGGTGTAGAAGATAAATGAGGTGATCAGATCAGAATGCAGTCTTGAAAGTCAGGCCAAAAAAAATAGTGAAAATAAAAGGCACTGGCTGACAGAAGACAGTGGGTGTAGGGATAGGACATCTGACTGAGATCGACAGGAGGGGTCCAAGGCCAAGAGAGGGTCAGAAAGATGCATTTAAGGTTTAACACAAGCACAAAGACAGCACAGGGGGATGGGCAATGCCAAGGAAAAAAGGCTAAAGGTGGAAAAAAGCAATACAATCAGTACCAGACCAGATACAAGTCACAAAGAGAGGAAATTTAAAAAACACCAATCTGTCATCGGAAGACAGGCAAATCCGGATAAGTTTGGAAGCTGAGTGTGGACTCTAGGCTTTTGAGCATAGTAGGTGAGCAACCACAGCCAGAACTCCAGATTATCTATTTATAAATAAAAATGTTTCATGAGCTTAAATCACCTCACAAAAGCAGTGAGGACAGAGACAAAGACTGCAGGCCTATGAGCCAAAGATGTTCAAATGTACATATAAGGAAGCAAACATACAAACAAAACAGATACAGGGCAATTGCAGATGGCTCAGAGAGAAGCAGTAGTCCCTGCAGGTAAGCAGGGAGTAAAGGTCAGAGGCAAGGGTCTAAGAAAGATAATGGGATCAAGGTCTTAAACTTGGAGAAAACTAGGCAGGTGGTGTGGGGCAGTTAAAGAATGTTCCCATGAGCAAGAGGAACCAAGATCCATATATCCTAACACTAAGTCCTTCCAAGACTGTCCTGGTGACCTTGAGAAGTGACTTAAGCACCCTGTTCCCCAAATCATAATCCATAAAATACTGGTAGTGACAGGCAATACTAAGGGGCAGAATAAGGATAAAATCATAGAAGTCATATGTTAGATTTGCCAACTACAGTAAGTATTATACAAATATAGCATCATTGTTTAGGGGAAAAAAGAGTATTTCTCAGATAAGGCTAGGGTCAGGGAAGCTAACCAAATTTTCCCAATACTGCTAATATACCTTGTCCCCATCTAAATAGTGGCCCTGTTTTGAATAGAGCATACCATAACACAAATTTCTTTTAATTAATCACCCCCAGATCAATAGAACAGCTTCCTGGTATGATGCACCAGGCTTACAAAAAGCCCAGCTAGGACAGTGAAATGCTGTCTTTTTTCACCTCTTGGATTAGGGTTTTTTTCTTCCCTTCCACTACTGCTTTTTCCTTTACTTTCACCCTACCTTGTTCTCATCCCCTTTCTCAGTTCCCCTTTCCTCCACTCCATCTCCATGAATTCATACAGGCATAAACATCTGCGATATATTTACAAAATCAGGAGAAAATGGAGTTGGCAATTAACATTAATATTCGTTAAAACAGTTTCATCCTTGACCTTATCCCAAACTTCCACTGTTTTTCCCCTTTGCTAAATGGACAAACCTGTTTGGCAAGTTTCCTCCAAACTGTTCTCAGCACTAGCTTGGTAAAAACTGGACTAGGGCATAGCACAGCAAATGCAAAAGCTATGCAAAGCACAAGAGCTTTCTCCCTATGCAAGTCTGTGGCTGGCAGGAGTCTCAAAGCTGAGTGACAATAGCACTGAAGCACTCATGATTCTACTGGTAAACTATCCAAGAAAAAATTTTCCTGTTAATGTTTACTCTTCTAGATTATGATTATTACAATGAGAATGAGGCTGAATCAGATTAAGACTTTGGGTGAGAACGTTCATAAAATTCTAGTGGACGACACTACCTTCAAACTACGGTTAGAGGTATGCCCAATTTTTTTTTTCTTGGTGTGCGTGTGCTGTGTTTAACAGAGTAGAATATTTGACTTTGCAAAACAGATGGCTCAGGGGCCAGGGAGATAACTCAATAAGTGCTTGCCTGGCAAGCTCAAGGCTGAGTTCAATCCCTGGCTCCACCAAAAAAAAAAAAAAGAATCAAAATAGGATTTCTTGTGTAAAAGTCTTTTCTGCTACTGCTCTAAGTAGCAAAGTCTTTCCACGTATTTAAAATATGTTTTAAAATTCTACCTTTTTACTGGCAAATATTTATAACACAGAGAAAAGTATAACAATATAATAAAAACCTCTAAAACTCTATATTTAAACATGTTAAGTGCTTACTCTATTCAGGTTGAAATTTGAAATCTCTTAAATGTGATTTTATTTTATGGTGCTTTTCAATGCTGACTTGTAAGGCCCTGGTAATATCTTCTGAATCACTATTTTGTTAAGGTGTTTTTTTTTTCTTTGTTTTTGTGTTGGTCATCGCACTCAGGACCTTGTGCTTGCCAGGCAGGCACTGTGCCACTGAGCTATATCACCAACCCTTTGTTAAGTTTTGTTATCATTCATCTTCTGTTTTCAATTTTTTGTTCTCATATTCTCTTCAATGCTCGTATTAGGCTGTCTAAATGTCCACTATTCAATTTTATTTTACAAACAGTGTACGTGTTGTGTTGCACTCTCGAGGCTGAAAAAGAATGCTCTCCTGGCCACCCAGCATGACCCATGCTCTCCAGGTTACTTCCACTCTCTTCAAGGTCCTTGATCAGTTGTCCACCTGATGCTGTTCTACTGGCTTCTAACCCACAGGGCTATGAACAGGATCAAGTTTTCATGGTAAAAATCACTTTTCAATCACCCTCCCAGAACCCTGACAGCTAGCACTTTGGAAAGCAAAGTCACTAGGAGCCTCTTAACCACAAATCTAAAACCTGCTTCTATAAAAGCAGTTTGCACTATGAACACAAACCAAGTATCATGTGTGACAACCTTCTTCAGAGCTCTCAGCCCTAGGAGATATGTTTTCTGATACCCATTTTGAGGAAGAAAAGGAACTACATCCTAATCCAAGGTCACAGAAAACTAGGACTATGGGTTACTCCTTGTTTTATAATATCTGACCTGTCATTTCTCAAAACTCTTCTCCTTTAGTTACTAAAAATCTTTCTCCCCTAATTATCCCTTCTACCTCTCTTGCCCATCTCTTCTCATCCTTGCTGCCATTTCTTTATCTGACTTTCAGATTTCAGGATCTGTCCAGGTATCTATTGCCCTCTTAATTCTTAGCAGCTGCCCTGACAACCTATCACGTTTCATTCTTTAAGATCACCTATTCACTGGAAATTTCTAACAGAGCTGTCCCAAACATCCATCTGTTCCTATCAACCTAGGACCCCTCTGCTTAGAACTTCTATGCAACTACTCACTGAACACACAGCTCCAGATGGATTTCCTATGCAGCACTGGGGATCAAATCAGGGGTGCTCTACCACGTAACTACATACCCACCCCTTTCTTGAGACAGGTCTTGCTAATTTTCCCGGATGGTCTTCAAATTAGGATCCTCCTCCTCAGCTATGCAGGTCAGCCTTTGTTTAAAACAATCTTAAACAGAATATCTGTATATATAAAATAGTTAAGATAGATATACAGCTACTTTCTCTTAATTCAATGAAAAAAAAGATTTTTACTAATAGTATATGGACAGGATATCATGTCTGCATCTCATACTATGAATAACCACTAAGAAGACAATAATATTCAATATATATTGAGACTGTTCTACTGATTGGTTTTGAAACTGTCTCATTGCTATTTGTTTCTCAATAAAATTAATTAAAATTAAAAAATAAACTATCTTAAAACAGCAAACTATCTACTTGCCTTAGGATGACAATCTCTGCTCCATCATCTTCCTGCTTATACTGATTCAGCCTTTGTGTCACTTGTACAAAGTTTCTCAGTCTTTTGCTCCCATGTATAAGTGGCCACTTCCAAATTCCTGCTAAGAGTATTCCAAAGGCTTAACAACACTTGCAGTTACAGCATCAGCCTCTATTTACTCAAAGGACCTTGTTTCCTACCCTGCTTCCCCTAGTCCTCTTAACCTCCTACATGTTAATTTATCTCCAGAGCACAAAGTCTAACACACAGCGTTTTCAATAAATGTATGTTGGAGAATAGAAAGCTGGTAAAATGCTTCAGATTAACAAAATAGGATTCCTGCTGTTTACAAGACTAAACTATTTCACTTAAATTGATTTGATTATCTAGGACTTCCATAAATAGTTATGTAAAATGGTTTTTAAATATTTGACCTAGCCTCAAGTATGGTCAGCACAATTAACAAATTACACTTCTACCTAGTTTCCAGGAAGGAGATATTAACAACACTACATACATTTGGTTAATGAGTTTCAATGACCAAGGTATGCAAAATATCATATCCACGTGTCTATATATGGATAATTACTAAATATAGTCTTGTTCTGCCGTCATAAAACCAAACTTTTTTTAAAGTGCTGCCTCAATTTCTCAGAAAGGCAGACTTTTAAAAGACTGAACTGTCTAAAATTAATAAGATACTCTTCTCACATACAACACTTTCGGTAAGAAATACTTTAAGACCTCATAGACAAAAGTCACTCTCCTGAGCTAGATGAGTGTAGTTCAAGCCTATAATTCCAGCACTCAGGAGGTTGAGGAAAGGAGGACCACAGGGAGTGAGGCCAGCCTAGGCTACACAGTGAGTTGAAGGCCAGCCCAAATCGCATAGTAAAACCTTATCTCAAAGAGACAAAGATAGTAATAGTAACAATAAAAGAAAGTCACCGTTCTAAGAACCCAGATACTTAACTCACACTCCTGCTCAGAAATAAATCAGGTGAATATAGAGCATCTGTCATACAATACACAGGATTTGTACTAAGGCAATAGCTCATATCATTTTATGAAATGGCAAAAGAGGAAAACAGATAATCTACTATGAAGGCCTGTTCACTGCCAAACAGTAAAGTGATAGCTAATAACAGAAAAAGAACTCAGAAAAAAATGCAAAAAGCTACATCCATTTTTTATTCCAGCATTTCAACCCAGTAGGCTGAGATCACCTAATATAAACAAAAACAGTTCTATATACCTCAAAGAATAGCACCATTCAATAATTCTTTATGAATCCATGTTCCAAGCACAAACTAAGTTTCGTGTTTTTTGTTTTGGTTTGGTTTAATAACTAAATTGCTAAAAGTTAATAGTAATGGTGTGAGAGAACTATTTAGAAAAATGTGTTTCTGTAAATAAGTATTAGCCCAGACAATTCATAAACAATCAAGTTCTCGGTCCCTAGATGTATCTTGGCAATTTTCAGCTATACTTTTGAAATACGGTACAAAGCAGCAACGAACATCAGCAAAAACATTATTGTATTATTTGATAGATAAACACACAAGTAATAATAAAAAGAAGTTTGAGGATTAAAGAAGAGGTTTTCAGCAATATTTAATTAATTGAGCTGATGATTTTTCATAGGTACCCTGAACTACTTTAAACTATTAAGAAATGTGATTAGACTGGTTAGCACAAAAAAATAAATTGTACACAAAATAAATGCTACAAATAAATTTGCTGCATTCTGTGCACTTATTCTAGCAAATACACCAAACATAAGTACAAGCATAAAGCTCTGAAAATTTGTAGATTTACAAATGCATTCAGATTTCTAACAGAAATATTACCCCCCAAAACGGCTGTTGAGGCCCTAGGAGACAACTCAATGGCACAAGTGTCTGACTGGCATGCTCAAGGTCCTAAATTCAACCCCCGGTACTGGAAAAAAGAAAAAAACTCTGTTGCAGTATGCCCAAACTCTGAAAAAAGAGTATGTGACTCTTTTTATTAAATGTCAAGACCCTCAGTTTCACCTGTTTTTAAGCACTCCTGTAGCACTATAGCACACCACAGCAGATGTCAACGTAACCTTGTTGGAGGCAAGTGAATCAAACAATACTTTTTCTCACATGGGCAGAGTCTCAAATAGTTAACAGAGCTAAATCTCCAAATACCAAGAGACTTCACAAGGACAAAATTAAGTCTGAAGGTTCACATTTAATTCAATTAACATGAAGTTCTCATCTTCCTTTGACATACACTGAAGTGCATGACTTCAATTAATTTAAAAATCCCTAAGGACAAAGCATTACTACTCTGATTACTATGAATTAAAAAGTACTTCCTACCCTTCTGGTGACAGGTACTTCCCTCCAAGAATAATAGGGAGGATGTGGCAAGCCAATTCCCAGGGGGTACAGTTTGTTTGCTTTTTAATACAATTAGCAAAAATAATAACAAAAACAAAACAAGGGCACACCGGGCGTTAGAGCAAACTGCCACATACTCTTGTCATTAATTTGGAAAAACTCCTTATTAGACAATGACAGAGACCCAGCAGTCTTGCTAAACCTCTTCCTGAAGTAAAAGGCTCATCTCCGCCGTTCACCCTGGCGCAGACTGTGCGGACAGCATCTGGTATTCTCGAGCCGCACGCCCGCACCGCGGCAGCACCGGGTCCCACTCTCAGGAATTCTGCACTTCCTGCCCGGGATGCTGGAAGGTGCCGAGAACGAAGTCACTTCTGGCGGAGTCGATCCTCACCCAAGGTAGCGCTGCCCAGTGCACCCAGTGCGAGAACCCTTGTCAGAGCCACCGAGCTCGCACTCGGGTCCCGCTCCGGCCACTTCGGGCGGCTCTGCCCCAGCGCTGCCTTCACGGCGCCAGCGTCTCGCCTCCCGCACTGGGTCCGCGCCCAGCCCGCGCCGCCCTCCCGCTCCCAAGCCCGAGCGCCCGGCCTCCCCAGGTGACGCCGCACCTCGGGCCTGGCCAGGTCGCGCGGGCGCAGGGCCCCAGCGCCGCTGAGGGAAAGGACGCGGGGCGCGGCGTCCCCAGCGCCCGCGGCCCCCACCCTGCCGGCCGCCCCCGCTCGGGCCAGGCGCTGCCGGGTGCATCCCGCCTGGGTCGGGCGCGAGGTCCTCGCCGGGTGGGAGGCCGCCCGGAAGGACCCCTCTGCGCCACCCGCGCCCGGACCACGCGGTTCCCACGGGCCGCCCCTCTCCTCAGCCCGCCGGGCCTCGCGGGGTCCCCGCGCTCACCGGGCTCCGGCTGGGACGCACTGGGTGTGAGTGCCTCGCCGCCGCCGCGTAGCCCTGTCCGGGACCGGGATGGTGTGCGCGCTAGTCAGGTGTCGCCGCCTTGGGGCGCGGGCAGGCGCTGTGGAGGCTTGGCGGGCGCGCAGCAGGACGGGCTACACCGCGCCTGCTCCGGCTCCACGCAGCAGCGCCCGCGGCGGCCCCGCCCCCTCCTGCGGCGCCCCTCCGCCCCGCCCCTCCCCTCGTTGGTCAGGGCGAGGTGTGGCACAGCCTGGCGGGACGCGCCGAGGCTAGGGCCGGACGCAGTGATGGACGCGCCCTCGGACCGCTTCGTCGCGGCGGCCGGAAAGTTCTCCCGGGCACGTGAGCCCGCCCGGCCCCCCTCGCTGGTTCCCGCCCAGGTGCAGCCGGCGCCCGACGTCCGTCACTGGGTCCTGTCGCCGTGCCCCTCACAGGTTGCTCGGCGCGTGAGGGAGCTGCGGAGCGGCAGCCTCAGGCAGCGCGCGGGCGCCGACGACCGGCCCTCGGCGCCCTGCTCGGGAGACCCGGCCACTACGTTCTGACTGATTCGTGCAAGGCTGGAGCCTGCCGGCCGGAAGCGGCGTCCCAGGCTGGCGGGGCACCTTTCCGAGCCCCGGCCCGGGTGCGGACCGGGCCTGCAAGGACGCAACCGCGCGCACGCGGCAGAGCTAGAGTTCGCAGTCCGGCTTAGGAAGGGACGGACCATGCTGCCGCCGTCCGCGCGAACGCTGCAGAAGGAATGAGAAAGATTTAAGTGCCACGGCAAGGCTGTTCTTGGCTCACTCCAAAGTGAGATTCAAAAACAGTTTGGAACTCGCTGCCCCTAAAGAAAAAAAACCAAAGTTTCATCGTATATATTAGCGAAATACATAGTAAGTGGAAAAGTCTAATATAGTCATTGTTCACAAAAGTGATGAAAAGATTTTTAAACACCAATTTCAAAAAAAGATACTGCACTTTTCCTTTTATGTAGGTTGAAAATCTTTGTACCTGACCTAGGGAGATAACTATATATTGATTTAAATTTGTCTAGGAAAACCTAGAGAACATTAAGCCTAAAATAGCTAAAGACTGACCAGGAAAAAACTTAAGCATTTTCCTTAAAATCTGTTTTTCTTAAGACTTAGGCTTCAGTGGCAAGCTATTATTGACAACCAGTATACACATTTGTGGTAAAAATTACCATTAGAAACTAAAGCAACTTCTTAGTTTTTATTTCATAAAAATCTAAAACCCGTGTCACACGCATGTGCTTAATGAAACAGTGTGAACCAAACATCATATAAAATTATTGTCACATCGTGTATATAAAAGACATCACTAAATTATGTGTGGATATGTCTATAGCCATTATATTTCTGGTCTAGCTATTTTCCTTGCACCGAAAAGAAATCAGTGGCACCTCTGTAAGTGTGGAGCATCTACTACTTAACATCATTAACAAAATAGTTGGAAAAGTGAATGATAGCACCTGCTACTCCTCTTTAAGGAAAATTACAAATTTCTCATATGTAATCTGTCCTTCAAGTTCCTTGATAACAAGAAATTTGAATATAGTTCAAGTTAAAGCAAGATTCTTCCTCTCATCTTTAATTTATAGAGTAATATAGACAGATATCTGTGTAAAGAAGTTATAGCCAGAGTAAGATAATTTAAAAATTCTCTCATTATTTACATATGCAATATTTCTGTATACATCTATTTGTTCAGTTGTTTGCTTTTTATAAGTACTTGTAATTCTTCAGTCCCTTGAGCCTATATTGTTTCAGTGTAGAATACTAGAAACCATGTCAGATACTGGCTTAACCTAGTAAATCATGTCCACCAATTTGGAAACCAGACTACCTAGAACTGAACATCAGCCTCAGTATTTGTTGTGTGAGTCTTGGCATGTTACCTAGTAGTTACTCACTTGTACCCATTTCTTTACCTCTAAACTGTATATAATAATAGAATGTAGATCATGAAGTTATTGTGAGAATTATAGGAATGAAACATGAATTACATAGGTTATAGCTCCTGGCATTTGATAAATGCTCGAGAATGTTACCTATCCTTAAGTCTGATAATGGTAATTAAACAGCCTGATAATTTTTGACTGGGCACTGTTGGGTTTACAGACAGCTTTATTGAGGAATTTATATATTACTAAAGGGAACATATTATAGTAGAAAAAGGTGCTGTTTCCAGAGCCTTTCTTGATTTTTGGACCCTTCATATAATGTTTTAATAAGAAAAAGTTCTAGTATTTTGCATCATACTATAGTAAGTATCTTAATATTGCTTAGAAACAGTTCTTAGATTGATTTTCTTCATCTAATAAATATTTGTTAAATATAAAACCTATCCTCAGTTTAACGACAACAATAGAGAATTTGTCAATTTGACACCTGACAGAATTATTTCATGGATTCTGCCCTTAGACTGGGAGCAGAGTGATTTACATTTAGAGAAATACTTATGTATATAACCATAGATCATTTGAATTTAATCACATGTCAAGTACATCATAAAGTAATAGTAGTTAAAGAAACAGACAGGATGATCAATATTAGCTAGACAATTTAGGAAAAAGATCTTTGGAAACACTTTTATTCAGTGTATGAAAAACAGGCAAGGGGGTTTAGTTCTTTCAATTATTAAATGATTTTTGTCATGATAAAATAGTTTCTTAATAATTATCTAATTCTTCCTACACAATTTTATATGCCAAACAAGCAACCCTGCTACCTTCATGCATAATATTAAGAATGAAAAGGGAAATTTTATGCCTTAAAGTTGAAATGTATCATTCTGGTTGTACCTTTCACTGGGGAAACCCAAGTGAACAGATAATTTAGCACTATAGGGGCTACTCCTACTAGATATTCCAGCCATATGAGCCTCAGCTCTTCAAAGAACTCAGAATTACGAAGAAAAGTACTGAGTAAATTATACATAGAATCAGAAAAATATGACCAAATAAAACCAGAAGAGGGCTGGGAAGATAGCTCAGGGGTCAAAGCATCTTATTGACAAGCATAAAGACCTTGGTTCAATCCCTAATACTGCATGCTGTGTCAGCCCTGCCCCAGGCACACTGAGCCTGCCAGGGAAAGCAGGCATGGTGGTGCTTCCTTATAATCCCAGCTCTGGGAAGGCTAAAACAGGAGGGTCACTACCAGTCTGAGCTAGGAGACCTTGTACCAAATACAAAAATTTCAAAAAACAAAAACAGGAAATAAAGAGGAAGTAAGGCACTCTTGTGTAAGAAAATGTAGGAAGACTTCACAAAGAATTAATGCTTGACCTGTTTTGAAAGAAGAGTAAAAGTTTAGTAAGTCAACAAAACAGGGTGATATTAATGGCAGGGAATGGTTTGGTTCTTTCCCTGTGAAATCCATCTCTTGTTAGCAATCACAGTGTATTTGACACCCACTCTTGTGTGCACCTATATTGATTATCTCTGTTTTTTAAAAAATAGAAATAATAAAGGGCTGGCCAAACAGCTCAATGGATTAAATTGTATGCAAGCAGGCACAGGGGCCAGGGATTCAATCCCCTGGTCCAGCAGCCATGCCGGGCTGGGGCACACTGAGACTGCAACTAAGACTGGACGTGGTAGCATGCACCTGTAATTACAGCTCTTGGGAGGCTTTAAACAGGCAGATCACTATGAGTCTGATCTAGTAGTGAGACTCTGAACACCCTGTAGACCCTTCCCTCAAATGTAAAAAAACTTAAATAAAATAGAAATAGTACATAAATAAGCTCCTGACAAAATAATATATAAGAGCATGATAAGTTGGCTTAATACTATATATTATGTGTAACATGTTATAGGAAGAAAAAGGCAACACAGAGATAGATTTTAAATGAAAATATCAAGAAATAATACCAGAGAAGTGTGCTAAAAATCTTTATGAGTTTTTGGCACTGTACAACTGATACATGGCTTCAAAAGGTTTTATTCCAATACATTTTTTAAAGTAATAAAAAATAGTACACAAGATTAGAAATGATACAAAATTTAATTAAAATCATTAGAATTCAACAGTGGTTACATTGGATATTGTCTTCACATTACTTGTTCAGATTATCATATATAAGCATGCAAAATTGGCAAAAATAAATGAATAAAAAGAACAAAAATATTTAAGCATTAACTATTTCAATATACCAATAGGAAAAGGAAAAAAGGAAGGGAAATATATACCTTGGATAACTGTCAGATATTGAAACATGAATATAACTATATAAATGCATGGCTGCTAATTGAAAAATAATACATTTTGTAGATTTTCCTTTAAAATAGTACCTCCTAAAATTATTTGTGTTGTATCACTAAACAGTATTATATAGCCTATGCAAGGAAGAATACAGAATGATTTTAAATTCAGTGGTGGGCAGAAGTTTGGGTGGCTGTACATTCCAACACTCCTTTGCTAGAAATCCAGAAACACTTGAATATATTGTTGTGGGTACTGTATGACTCTGAAAATATCACTGGCTTCCCAAACCAGCTCTGCTCTCCAAGCCTTTTAACGATGATTGTCTATCTGAAAACCAGAGGAACATAGAGAATCTGAACTTACACAAGGTTTAATTAGGTTTAATTTAATGCTATTTCCTCTGATAATCATGAAAATTATGGCACTATCTTACATCCTCAATACTTTGTTCTAGCTGCACTAAGAATGAGTTCATTTGATTTTCATAAGAATCCCAGAGTTAGATCTATTTACTGTCAAGCCTATTTACCTTAGAGCACCACAGAGTTGAGGTGTAAAACTTACCCAAGGTAACTAAGTAACAAGAATAAAGAATGAACTGAGGTCTATTTGAATCAATGGACATGTCCTAAACTATTTTCATAGTAGAAAATGTGAGCAGTGAAACTGTTTTCCAATCTAATGTCCATTAAAATGAACCTTTTAAAATAATCTTTAAAACTTGTAATGGGCCCAATTGATTTAGTTGTAGGAAAGGTATCACAGTGTCAGTGTTCCCTTATATAACCCCCCAAAATTCCAGGACAAGAAAATTGGTTAACTGAAACTTACACAGTTTATATTGAGTTTGACAGGAATAACAGTAAGATCCTAGAGGAGAGAAAAGGCATACCATGTGACATCAAAGCTAAGGCTCTGTTAAAAAGATTAACTTCCCTTACCATTCACTCTTTAGGTGTTACTTATTGTATTTTACCAGTGGCCCATTTCTCCCTATACTGCCTTCTGCAATTAAAGCCTCCTATTATGATACTACAGTTTACCTTATTTATGCTAAATTTATTTCAGGCTCAAAACAATATGAATCATTTTACTATTCTGTTACTAGGTTAATGAGGCAACGTTCACCATACTGGCTACATTTTTATAAATACTAATCTTAAGAATTTGTTTAATCACATGTCATGCCTACAGCAGCTCTCTGATCCATGGAACATAATTCTAAACTATCAAAATTATGAATTTTTATTTATATCTCCCTGATATAATGATAAACATGAGTAAATGTTAGTTTACTAATTATTCATTTACCTGAACAATCAACTCCCTTTCTTTGAGACTTCAGGATCCATAATTGCTTTTTAAGATACTATGTTCTATCTTCTTACATAATGAACTGCTTTGTACTGATTTCAGGAGAGAAGTAAGGTACCTGCTCTAATACACTGGGTATTCGGCTTTCCCATGTCTACCACAAAATTCCTGACATAGTGCTACTTAAAGGAGATATGGATTATCTTGGCTTATAGTTTAAGAGGGTTTGGTCCATGTTCAGCTGGAAGAAAGACATGGTGTAACAAAGCTATGGAATTTATGGTGACCAGGGAAGAGAGCAGAGGAACAGCACCAGAGAGATATGAATTGCAAGGTCATGCTTCCATGATCCAAGGCATATTCAGAAATGTGCTTTACAAAGTTCCTAATATATCCCAAGCCAAAAATGTTGACAGTTAAACTTAATTCTTCTATTTCTTGTCAATTTCACACCTGTTTTTTTGTTTTGTTTTGTTTTTTGACAGGACTAAATACCCAAAACCAGCTGTAGTTGAAGAAGGAAATGTTTATTTGGCTCAGAGTTTATAGCAGTTTCAGTCTAAAGTCAGCTGGTTCTAAGGCAGGGTAGCATGGATGAGGATCATGACAGAAGAGAAGCAATAATTCATGGCATGGCAAACAGGAGGCAACAACATCATCAAGCAAACTTCTGCCTGTCCCTTGTATTCCATCCAGGCTACCCGTCTTCTGGGTGGGTAGCATTCACACCCTGGATCTGTCACCATTAATCCCAGCATAGCACCACTAATCCTAGCTTCAGATCCTTAATCACAGCATTGCATACCTAGATCTAGCCACCTCTGAAGAGAAATCTAGATATGAGCCATAACAACACTCAAGCTATACTTAATTTCAAATTAAGGTGGTAGCAAGTTTATAATTTAACCTTATATAATACAACTATTCTATATACACCTGGAAATGGAACAATCCCTTCCCTAAAGACTCAATAGTTCTGGGATTGCTCTAAAGTCCAAGCCCAAAGCTTTTCTGACTCTGAAGGCAAATTCTTAAATCTAAACTCTATGAAATTAAAGCAAGTTATAAGATAAATATGCCTATACAAAATAGAGGACTAGATTGACAGAGAAGAATAAGAAAAAAGCAGGAACAAAACCCAGTAGGGCAAACATTAACTCTTATAGCTCTATGTGTAGCATCTAGGGCATGTGGTTTTGACATAAGCTTCCAAAGTCTTGGGTGACACCACTATGACCTTGCTGTTTATAACTCACATGCCCTCTTTCAGATTGGCTCCTCTTCTTGCCTAAGGTTTTTTTTTTCCTCAGCAGACATTTCATGTCCCTAGCATCTCTGAATTTCTAGGTCTCCCATGTACTTTCAGGTTCAGACCCACATTTTCAAGCACTCACATCAGAGGAAAATTTCCTGACCTTCCAGGCATTTCCACTTGTGCAATCTTGAGTAGAAACTCGCTGACCCACAGCTCTTAAACTCTATATGCTGATATAAACAATATCATATAAATGATGCCAGGAACTGACACTAGTGAGGACAGTAGCCAGAACCCCTTGGATCATTGCTGCAGTGGCCTCTTAGTACCTAGACAGCTGAGCACAGTGAAATTAATCCTAGGAAACCAATCATTTAAAAGGCCCTTCTCAATCAAGTATCCCAGAGAGTCTCTTCTCAAAGCTTGATACTTTTGCATGCTTGAGTACATGATGGCTGGTGTCTTGCAGATTTCTGAGATACTTTCCCTGCATCCTTCTTCTTGTCCCTGTCAAAGTACTTTAAACCTTGACTTGAAAGCATAATTTATTCCAAAAATGTGCATGCAATCCAAAGTATTTATATATCAAAGTGAATTTCCTCATAAACATAATGGAAATTCAGATGACTTATTCCACAGCCCAAAAATATTCATACAGAAATTATTGTAATCCTGTAACATAACATTCTGTGTTAACAACATGATAAAAGGAAATAAACAGTATGTCTAATATGAGGGAAATAAGAGAGGAGGATTATTGTGTAAGATGACTTTCACTAACACTAATAAAACTAGTGCTCCACTGAATCTTTTTTTAAACACAAGTTTGACAAGGAATGCATTCAGTGACACTTGCTTCTACCTCTTTTTGAGGATTTCAGACAACGTGACACTGCATTGTGATTAAACAGATCTATCACTCACACTGCTATACTCTTACTCAGGTGAAATTTTTGCACTATTTCCCATATTCTACATATCTCACTAGTTTTCTGAGCTTCAACTGGAATGCTACCTGCTTATAGCATTCTTTGGCTTCTTTAGACTGCATCACCAGATGCCTGCCACAACCCATTTCCAAAATTTATGAATGATGCTGTCAGGTATTCTCAGAGCAAACCCCCAGTTCTGTGGTGCAAGTGTTCTGTATTAGCTTTCTTTTTAATGGTATAGAGTAATTGGTACTGCAATTTAAAGAAAGAGAATTTTGATTTGGCTTACAGTTTCAGAGGTTTCAATCCTATTCAACTGAGTCTAAGACAAGAATGTCTTGGAGGAATAAATAGCATGTGAAAATTCTAACTTTATGGGAAGTAGAGTAGGAGGACAGCAACAGAGAGAAGGAGCCAGGAACCAGATATAGATACAAGGTCACATCCTTGTTACCTTCACATTCAAATATATCTCCTTATGAAATATTCAACTTCCAGGGGCCCTGGGGAGATAGCTCAGTAGAATAAGCGCTTGCCTTGCAAGCACGGGGTCCTGAGTTCAATCACCAGTACCCCAAAAAGAAAAAAAAAGAAATATTCAATCTCCAAATAAGCAAAGCTATAATTCTGCCTAACAGTACAACATGCAAAGAAAAATTCACTAATACCATCTCTAAGTCTCAACAGTTATAGCATTACTCAAAAGTTCAGGCCTAAAGTCTCCTCTTAGACACAAGGTAAGCTTCTAGTCATAAACCATAAAAAAAATCACAAAACAAGTTATAACCTATATATAAAATGACATTAGGTAAATTTTCTTATTTCAAAACAGAGGAATGGAGATTAGAAAGGGATTAAGACCAGAACAGGTCTGTAGCACAGTAAGGAAAGCATTAGGTCTGGTGCTGAATGTCCATCTAGGGCATTAGAATGTGGTATGAGAGTGCTAAAGGGCTTGGGCAGCCTCACCCTTATGGCTTCAACATTTCCATACAGGATGATCATCAAAACTAAGTTCACTGCTTGAAGTCTGTGTGTGTGTGTGTGTGTGTGTGTGTGTGTGTGTGTGTGTGAACAGAGATGGAATAAAGAGACCAGTGACCTAGCTACAGAAAACTGTGGCTATAAGAAGGAATGAGAACTTCAAACAATAAATTCAGACTAGTTCCTACTGACCTGCCTTGTTTGCCAGATCTATGGTGTTCCCAGTGTTTCCTTAGAATGAGAATTTAAAATCCAAGTACAAGGCTGGGTTAATGGCTCAAAAGTACTAGGTGAGGCAAACTGGCATTCTAAAATGATTAGGCAGGCAGGAAAAGCAATATCAGAAATCACACACACACACACACACACACACACACACCATGACCTTACCCTAAAATCAAAACAAGACACATACAAATTCAAAAGGGCAGGAAGAACATAATATGTTCCTTGTAAGTGAAATTGATTTTATGTAGTAACTTAAAACAGGTTTTTAAGTACACTCAATGAAAAATAGCATAAGAACTGGAAAGCAAGAATGTGTCTTGAGGAAAATTCTGAATTTGAAAACAAAATAGAAATGTAAAAATGTAATTCAAGGGACAGAGATGATCAACTAGGGTCACTAGCAGGGTGGATGTCTCAAAAAACGGCTATTTTGAGGTAGGGATAAAGATAAAATCTTATAGAGGAGAATAAAAGAAAATCCAGCTAGACTAAACACACAGCTTAAAGGTTGTATGAGGGAGCACTGCCTGGCTCCTAGATTCTAGTATCTCATCACTGCCCCATGTCAAGAAAGGAATAGATTGAGGGAGGGAGCAGGTCAGCTCTTCAGTGATAGTTTGGAGGAATATGCACAGCAAAGGTAGGCATTTCCAACCCCAGAATTCAAAGAAGCCAAAACAAACTGTGGTAGAATTAGTTGTAATGCACCCATACACTTAGCTACAGAGCTAGGGGGTGGCCAGGGAGAGACATGTTCCCTGTCTCAGATAATAGTAACAAGTTTCCTATCCTTCCCACATACAATGGGAATGCTATCTGCAAAATATAGATATTCCTTTCAAATGGTCTATCTAGTTAATAGCTAATTGATCTTGTGACCGAGGCCTGCTCTTTAGACTTACAATTCTTCACTTGGATTTATTACCCATCGTTTTTCTTTTCTTTTGTGTGTGTTTTTTGATACAGTTCTATACATGTTTACAGAGACTCAAAGTCTTTTTTACAGTATACTTTGTTCATATGGTACTGTAAATTTTGCTGATTGTGCTATATAATGCATTATTGTAGTTTTATTTTCTGTGGAACACTACGTATTGCATGTAAGAATTATACAAAAAAAGGAAAGTCAAGAAGTTGGACTAATTTCCTTGAACCAGTTTTGTTCTGAATATTGTAATTTAAATAATATATACTATTCCTTATTTAACAAATAATTAATTTAATTACCTGGTGTCAGGAAAGGACTCTAGCCACTAAACAAGGAATGTCTGTCTTGATTGCCTTACCAATAACTATTGGCAGCTCCCGTGGGAAGATCCCAGCAACTCCCATCCAGGAATGGCAGAATAAAGGGAAATCTGTTTCATGACAATTATACAGAACAGGATCAGAGACTAACTCGGAGAAGCCAGAAGAGAGTACCTTCCTGCTGCTTTACTGGGCTTGGCTGAAACAAATAGACAGCTGTAGATGAGAGAGAGAAGAGTATCTAGACATGAGGCTTTTTGGCCAAATAATCATTAAGGAAAACCTGTGGGAGAAGAACATTAAGTCTGTGGTATTTCTTGCCGGCAAAGTGACTCAGGCAATGTGGTCATGGAGGTCTTCAAGGATTTAATTCCAGGCCTCAAAACCAGCTTCCCTAAGGCTTCAGTCAGGTACTGTAATTGTCTGGTCCACAATTCCCTGGGAATCCCAGGGATATTTCCTCTAAAGAGTGATGCAAGCATGGAGAGAGCTGTGTGGTAGCTCTGGGTTAAAGCTGTAACAAGCATGTGAAAGGTTTTATTCATATGTCTATTGTTATGTTCTAGTTATCGAATCCTGGCTATGTTGTATGGGTGGGTCATCCTCGAAGTAGTTTGTTTTGTTCCCTCCCTCCCTCCCTCCTTCCTTTCTTTCTCTCTCTCTCTCTCTCTCTTTCTTCCTTCCTTTCTTCCTTCCCCTCCTCCCTCCTTCTCTCTCTCTCTCTCTCTCTCTCTCTCTCTCTCTCTCTCTCTCTCTCTTTCTCTCTCTGTATTTGGTACAGCATCTCACTACACAGCTTGGACTCATAATGACCCTATTTTCAACCTCCTAGCACTTGGGTTACAAGCCTGTGCCAACATGCCCAGTCTCCTTGGCTGGCTCAGCTCTCCCCAGGGTGAGACCAGGTGGCATGTAGTGCAGGAATTAAACCCAGGTCCCAGTGTTTGCCTAAGTAGGTGATTAGTCCACTGAGCTACCTCACTGGCTCTTATTAACTGTTTTCATCTCTGTCTCTCTGTCTCTATCTCTGTCTCTCTCTTTATCACACACACACACACACACACACACACACACACACCCTACTGGTTGTCATATAATTTTAATGTAATTTCAAATACTTCTAAAGTCAAGCTAACTGATCAGGTGCAAACTCTAGTCTTAGACCAGTCAAATTTCCCTAGAGACTATGAAAACAATTAGAGAAAAGAAAGGATCCCATAATAAGAATGAACAGTTTAAGGATAATAATAGCAATGTAAAGTTGAGGGAAAGAACTGCTTCTTCCACTAAAACCTCACACAAATACATACATTTACTTGGCTTTCTGGGATAAACCTTAATTTCAGCCATGGTAGTACAAAACCACTTCCTGAATCACTTGAACAAAAAAGGAAAATAGTAACTGTGTATATTCAGTTAAGTGGTTGAACTTCTTGGAGATCCAGCCTGAACTCAGTGCATCTTGTTGTTAACTCTTGCTATGCCAAAACCATAATCTCTAGACTATGGACAAGGACTTTTTTGGCAGAGCATCAGCAGTTCTCTGGTAATGCTCTCTCCTGAGACTAATACTGTGTGTAACTATTTAAATTTATCAGAATGTAAATTCCTGTGGTCATCTATGACACCTTCTCATTTTTATGACTGACCTCATCTTCTCTAAATCCCTTTTGCACATATATACCATATTTGATGACTGAGTATTGAAGTAAAACGCTGACCTTGTGATTAGGGGAAAAATAGACTTGAAATTTTTATAGCAAATACAGTCCATAAAAAATAATATTCATTGTAACAAGACTTACAATGATAACATAAATTATTTTAAAGACATTATAGGAAATACAAGGCAATAAAAAGTGGAGATATATAAATCATGCAATACTAATATTAAGATAATGATGCTATAGACATATTTTATCAAAACTAAGCTATCAGTGTTAGATTTTTTTCCTTAGAAGAATTTTTTTTTCTTTTTTTGGCAGAACTAGGGATTGAATTCAGGCCCTTTAGCTTACTTGGGAAGCACTTATTCCACTGAGCCATCTCCCTGGCTCCCCTTAGAAGAAATTAAACCACTCTTTCTGATAACTTTAAAGTCAATAACTTTTACATATCATTAAAATGTAATTAAATAATCATGTAGTTCTTCTATCAGTCAGTATTTTGTCACTATCGATACTGCATACCCAAAGAGCAGCCTGAACAATGAGATCTATATTTCACATAAGAAGATAAACATTAGTGGTCCCAAGTTTGGTTCAGTGATACAATGATGCCATGTAGAATCATGCTCCTGTGTTCTTCTTTCCTGGTGTAGTAGGCATTCCATTACTGTACATCCAATGCCCCAGGCAAGACATCTAGGAGTGGACCTCTGGAAGTTGCCACCACACCCAGTCTCTGATTTAAAATATTTGGGAACTCAGCTGTATTATGCTGCCTACTTGGTCTATCAGGTAGAACTGTGTATTGTATTCTACTACTATCATATTCAAGATATTCCTCTGTGAGAAGCTTCATACTTTAGAAAAACTGCCAAAAATTCTAGGATGCAATGTAGATTCATACTCTGCAGATGATATGGATTCATGTCATTCCTAATACTCACATATTAGCTTGGTGTGGCCTACAACAGAGGAAGGAACCACTAAAACATGACACAGAGCCACAGTGCTTGGCCACAGCCCTCACTGCTCCAGCTCTCACAATGTTTTTAATGTTTCTTGAAAAGCAACTATATTTTCATATCAAGGTAACAAAACTAAACATAATGGTTACAAAAGTATTGAAATATAAAATATGAGAGAAATCTCACTACAAAATTTATAAGACCTATATTCAGATAATTAGAAAACATTGCAGAGAAATTAAAAATTTCAAAAAATGTTTTAAGAATATTATACTTGAAGAATAACTACATCTGTAATGAGAAATTTTTCTTTTTCTTTCTTTTTCTTTTTTTTTTTTTTTTTTTTTTTTTTTGCAGAACCAGGGATTGAACTCAGGAACTTGTACTTGCAGGGAAGTGCTTATTCAACACTGAGCCATCTCCCTGGCCCCCAAGAAATATTTTCTTAAACAGAAAGATAAATAGGTGTCACTGAGTATGCTCACTCCAAGCCACATTATTTCTGTCTATAATTTGAATACATAATAAGCAAATACAAGACAGTGAAAGAGATCAGTATTTCAAGAGTATTATTGACATGGTATCTTACACCAGGGATTTCAGTTTTTTGAACTTGAACATATAGACATAGGTAGTGACCTTGAAAAGTAGAATATAGAGAATACTACATGCTTAGCATTGCAATAAAAATCTTAATTTGGTATATGTTTATTCTATCCTATTGCAAAAAAGTTATACCATATTTGCTTTTAATTTGTAACATTTCCCTTCTTTTTTTCCAAAACAAAGTATTTTCCAAAGATCGCAGTATCTTTTTTTCCTACACCATACTTCTTAGTGTAAGCCTATGAAGAGTTGGAAACTATACTAACTGCACTCCTGAGGAACTGGAAATTCTTCCTATATTTCCCAAATAGTACATTTAGCATATCTTTCTTATTGGCAGATTTTATCTGGACTCAGAGATGAATAACTTATCTCTGGAATCTTAATTTTTGTGATCTCAAGAAAAAAACAACACTTGTTTTCTGAATCTTTTCCTCATCTAATTATTGAACAATTTATACCTATTCTGTGTATGTTATAACTAGTTCCTTTTTCAATTGTACAGTACCTCTGCTGACATCAAAACCTCAAGGACTTGTGTCTTCCAATTACTAAATTTTAAGTTAGTTTGTACTCAAAATATAGACATTTACAGAAACATTTGTATTTTACATCATTTCCTTTTTCATAGACTATACTTAAAATTAATCTCTTACCTTCCTAGTAAAGTTGAAGGTCACAAAATGTAAAGAATTATCACCAGTCTTTCCTACTTATATATAAGTGTGTTATTTTATTTAAATGCTGATCTTAAGCAACAAACTGGTCCTACAGGGAAAACCATTTGAAGACATTGTCCCATTAATCAATTGTACAATCCTTGAAGGTACTCTCTAGATATATATCTTATCTATTTTACAGATAACTAGCTATGAAGAGCATGATTTATGGATCAGAGAATAGGAAATAATTAAAGGTGTGTCTGCAGTTGCACAAAGAAGCTAGGTTTCCTAATCAAAGATAAGCACCGTGTGTGGAAGCTGAATAGAGAAATTTAATGTATCATTTACAAAATTAAGTTATTTCAGTTAAAAAAAGAAGTCAGGGACTACAAGAGTTATTGCACACTAAAATGTTACCTGTGTATAGATTTTTGTAACCATAGTTCTCTCATCTTTGTAACACAGTGGGTCTATAATCAAAGCCAAAGTCCAAGGGCAAAGAGAGGCCCTGTGGGGCTCTAGAGTATTACCCCTTCACTAATGTGTGTAAAGTTCACAAAACATGATATATGTGTACGTGACAAAATTCTGAGAGTAGATCGTATATAAACACACACACACACACACACACACACACACACACACACACACACACACAGGGTTATGAGGATACAGTTCACTTCCTTTCCTGCATTGTAATCTCCCATTAACACAAGGTGCTCAGATGATAACATCAAAGCCTCCCTGGAGGACAAATATTGATTTCACCAGACAAGCCCTGAGCCATAATAATGCAAATCTATGGAAATAGACTTTCTAACAATATGCACTGAGCCTTGACTCTGCTCAGCACTGAAGAGGGTTTAAAAAAAAATATCATATTATGCTAGCCCTCTCAAGAATATGAATAAACATTCCCACCCTGCTATCTGAAGATTTTTTTGTTTGTTTGTTTTTGTTTGTTTCAGTACTTGGAGTCAGACTCAGGAACTTGCACTTTTCAGGCAGGTGCTACGCTACTGAGCTATATCCTTGGCCCTATCTAAAGATTTTTACTATGCTCTCTCAATATTAGTTTCTCCATTGTTCCTAATGTTGCAGAACTTTTTTGCTTGCAGATGTAGTTTTAAATTTAAGAAGCATGCAGTGTGCATCTTTTCTCAGCAAACTTTGCGTGACTATGTCCCCTTAGCTGTCTCAGTTTATATTTGTCTTCCTTGGAAAATATTCTCTGGAACTTCAGTGAGGTTGGTTGTCTTTTTCTATTGCACAGCTATTCTGCTAACCTAGTCTTTAACATTATTGCAACTGTTCATTTCTCTTTATCTTCTGCCAAATCATATGGCGGATAATGGTGGGATCTGGTATGTAATAGGGGAATGATGAATTAATAAATGATAGTAGCTGTGCACTCAGAATCTTGTTCTTTGAAATGCACATTTCAACTTCTAGGTATGTGATCCAAGATTTCAGATTCTATATTAAAATCTCACAAACAAGCAATCATAGAACTACAATATAGTCTGAAGTTTTTGCTTTAAGAAAAGAAATTAAGGCATTCTCTCATTATATAATGCAAGTAAAATGCTTCCTAGTTAGCATTTGTGGCACACTTGTATGCCTAGCAATAAATTAAGCAATTTATCTCATTATCAAATCTCACTCTCATAAGAAATCCATGATGTTAACATTGCTCCCATTTTATACCAAGGGTCATTGATTTTATCAAGCATAAATAAAGAAATGATATAGCTGCTGATGAGATCAGTAACTATTTAGGTGAATTATCAGCCCAGCTCTTATCTACCACGGGTAATTCTTTTCACTGTGCTACCTGCACCAGTCATTAACATATCCTCAGCTTCAAACTGACTTTCTTTTGCTCCTTCAGAATTCATATCTGAGGCAATGCATCAACATTTCATCTTTTCCATCTGTAGCTATGTTAGGTTCTGCCACAAAAGGGTCCAAGGGGCTGCAGGAGAAAGAAAGTTTTCCATCATGGCTGTTTCCAGGGAACTTCCTGTTTAATTTCTGCCCTCCATGGCTCCTCCTTTCTGCAACAGAAATCCTTCTGGTCCTTAAGAGAAAATTCAGTTTGTAGTTTCATACATTCACAAAATCTACTTCATCAATCCTGTTTCATGAGAGGGCTGGCGCCCACATGCAGAGTGCTTCCCTCAAGCTCCAAACAATTCAGTAAGTCTCTCTCTCTCTCTCCCCCCCCCCCAGTACAGGGATGCGGGCTGCCTCCCGAGTTACAACTTCTGTAAGGTCTAGAGTCCCCTTTCACATACCTAATTAACATTTTCATACTTAGCAACCATCTCTCCAGACTGGACATTGACCCTTACAGTGTTTTAAAATGGCTATAAAGTGATAAATTCAGAAACTAGAGTTGGGCCAGCGCAGTAACCACACCTGCTATGAAACAGTGTTTTGTACGCATGTGCACATGTGTTTGTGTGTGTGTGTGTAAAATCCTGTCACTGTTCTAACTTACATGAAATTCCACTTATGTTCTTTTCCTAAATAGATGATAATAGTAGAAAACAAAACACCAAAGAGATAAATTAACAAAAACAAAGTTTAAGCATATAAACCATCAAAATTAAATCTACATTTGGAAATGAAATCTTATGACTGTCTTTAAATAACCTTTCAATTTTAATATAGAGATATAGATGACTGTGTCATATAGCTATACTATATAGTCAAAGGTAGAGGAACAAACAGGTTTCTAGCTAAATACCTACTTTAGGCTTTGAGGTATTTGATAAGGTAGAAATATAATTTTTACATTTAAATTGGTTAATTAGAATATTTGTAGCCCTTTCTAGAATAGTGCTATAAAAACTAAGTGCTGGGGCCGGGGAGATGACTCAGTAGAATAAGCACTTTCCTGGCAAGCACAAGGGCCTGAGTTCAATCCCTGGTTCTACAAAAAAAAAAAAAAAAAATTAAGTGCCTATTTTCTATTTCCAGTTTTTTTTTTAAGTCTATTGGTACAGTTTAGATACACATAATGGTAACATTCATCATAGGGTATTTGTACCAATACATGACATATTACTTCCAGTTTTACAGTAAATAGACTATTGTAGCTGCTCCAATTCCTATTACTATTTCCCACAGCATTATAAATCATAAATATAAATGAATTATTTTTCAAATTTTCATATTTGTACAATGTATAATAAGTGATAGAGCTAGAATTAGATCAGCAAATACTTATATTTGCATATAGGCTAGGTGCAGGGGCAAATGTTGATTGCATAGTGGCAAATGAGACAGAATGGGACGTCTCCACCTGGTCACAGAGTCTAGCAGTGATTAGCTAGACATATTAAACAAATGGGTATTTTACATAAAGTGATTTTATATTATGTGTTTTTGAGTATTTTAGTGAAAATAAAAATAACTCAATTTACAAATAGAAGATAGCAATCAAAATTTAAAGTTTTTTTTTTTTTATTCTCCCCCGGCAAATGAGTCATTTTCTCAAATATATGGGTCATGTAGAAACATCAGGAAAACCCTGGAGCTATATGTGACTATGTGTTGGTAACTCTATCATCCCTAGTTTTAAGTCATGTCCCCAAATTTCATGTTTGAATATGTGGGTTGTACTTGTTGAGAGACAGATTGAAATTACTTTAATGAGTCATTATCACTTTTCCTGTGTGCTGGTTTCACAATCCATACACTAAGCTCTGTGAGAGGTTTCCTGTAGGGTTACTACAGAACAGCAAGGCTTAATTCTATAAAAGGTGCTGTGACTGGGAGGAAATAATACCAGGATGGTTACATTTTCCTCGTGGTATCCTACAATTAATTCATTGTTTTCTTTTCTGTGTTCCACCCACTTTTTAAACACTTGCTTTGTAACTTTGCTGTACACAGGAATCACTGAGGAAGCTTGTTAGTCGAATTCCTGAGCCCCATCTTCAGAGATTCTAACTTCTTCTGGAATACAGCCCAAGACACTGCCTTTTTCAAAGAAACTATACTTCTGAAAGCTCTGGTGCAACAAAATTATTGCTTTGAAGATCAGGCATGTACATCGAAGTGTGTGAGAATCAGGAACCAGGTATGATGTGGTATTAGGACCTACAACACAATTAATGCATGTGGTTTGTTAAGACATCCAGAAAGTACATTATGATTGATCATCTGAGTTGCCTAATGATGAAAATAAATGTGGGAATTTTCTCAAACAAATAATTAATGGTTTCACTTCCTAGAGCAGTATTTAACAACTTTATCTGCCCAATAAAATCCCTCAGGAAATATTTAAAAATCCAAGTATATAAGTTTGAATGCCAAGTGAACCATGTCATAAGCATTTTTTAACTCCATTTTTATTTCAATTTGTACTTCTGTGCTTAAAAGAAAGACTTCTAAAGTCTTGGACAGTAGCCAGACTTGTGATTACCAGTTCCCAAGTGCTTCTTATAAACTCAAAGTTTAGAAGTTACTAAATTTAATATATAAGTATCTTTCAAATTAAAGAAAGAAACATACATGTTAGAATATCATAATATAGAGCAGAAAAAAATGGGCTTCTATTATATTGTGGGTTTTTATTATTTGGAATTGATGATTATGATTTTCTTAAGCTCAAACTGCCTATCTTATTTGCCACTAGTAACTGCACTGTGTAAGTCCCCAACTTACAAACACTTGAGTTGTAAACATTTGCAGGTAAGAATGGTCATTGAATTATGAACATTTATAGGTGGGAACAACTGGCAGAAGTAGCTCAACTGTCTATTGGACATTGTGCCTGTTGTGCTGCTGTGTGCTTACTGTGCAAAGCAAATACTAGGATGTGTGGAATAAAAAGAAAGCAATGGTGATTGCCCAAAGCAATAAACATTGTATATTTGTGTAAAGGAGTGTAAGAATCACTTTGCTGAACTTATTAACTAACTTAACTTAATAATGTTCTTCTAGAACAGAGCTAGTTTGTAAATCAGAAATTTACTAGGTATATGCACATATATAGATACATGTGCATGTATGTATATATGCAATTATAATTCATTTTGACACTATAATTTCTCAGAATCCAAAGACCTAGAAATTAGAAGCCAACATGTAAGTGTTAATATGAGTTCATAAGCCTGAGGGTGGATTGAGCCTTGTCTCCCCAAAAAATAACAAGATATACTACTATTTTCTAATGTGATGAAATATTATCTATCTGAAAGATGATTTTTCAGGGTGTAGGTTTTCCTGGGAAAACCGTTTTTCTTGAGAAAATCCCAACATTTCTAAAGGTTGTCTTCTTATATTTTACTATTTATTTCCTTCAAACTCTTTAAAATTCAAAGAATGGTGACTTGCTACTGAGGAAAGAATTCTACCCCACCTTATACAAAATTTTATACTGGAACACTATATCCAAGCTACCAAATGGGGAAAGCCCAAAGAACTCACCTCCTCAACCATATCTAAAAGGGCAGAAATAACACATAAATACCTCACTAATTTCATTATACCTGGGTGATACTCCATTGTATAAAAATAAAAATCTTTTTATCCATTCCTCAGATGATGGGCATTGGTTTGTTTCTAAAATTTGGCTATGACAAATTGTGCTGCTATAAAATTGGCTACAGACATATCACTATGGTATGATGTTTTCAGTTCTTTTGGGAAAATATCCAGAAAAGAGGAATAGCTGGTTAGAATAGGATTTCCAATCCCAGTTTTTTTGAGGAGTCTGCACACTGCTTTCCATAGTGGTTGTATTAGTCTACATTCCTACCCAACAGTAGAGAAGTGTTCCTTTTTCCCCATAGCTTCATCAACATTTGTTGTCAGCTGATTTCTTTATGATAGCCATCCTTTCTTGGGTGAGACAGTGTCTCAATGTTGTTTTAATTTGCATTTCTCAAGTGGCCAGTGCTGTGGAACACTTTTTTTGTGAGTGTATTTGCCACTTCTTCATCTGAGAAGTGTGTATTCATCTCAGATGCCCATTTTTGGATTCAGTCTTTAAATTTTGGGAGCCTAACTTTTTTTTCATTCTTTATATAATTTAGATAGAAGTTCTATGTCTAAGTGATTATTGTTCAAAATTGTTTTTCCCAGCTTGTGTGTTGTCTTTTCACCCTGTTTGTGATTTCTTTTGACATGAAGAAACTTCTCAATAAGAGGAGATACCAGTTGTTGACTTTTTGGAGTATGTCAAAACCCACACTGTTGGGTTTTTGTTCATGAACTGCCTGCCTACCCCATGTCTTCAAGATTTCCATCTACTTTCAGGAGGTTTAGTGTTTCTGTTTTGATGTTTATATGTTTAACCCATTTTTACTTTAGTTTAGTGTATAGTGACGGACCTGGGTCTAATTTTCAGACAACATAGACTCAAGAGTATTACTGGGGCTCCACCTAGAAAAATATAGGTATGATTTTCTCCATCATTCCTCTGGAGAACATCTGAACTTACATTGGCATTAGATAACATAGACTCTGATCTCATCCAACTGCCATATCTGGTGTAAAAGAAAACTAATGAATACATAAATTAACTGACTTGGCTTAAGTCACTCAAATAGTTAATGCATACTTTCCATGGCTCTGGATTTTTAATCTCCAAACCCCACTCCTTGTGTCTTCTCAATAATCTACTTTTAAGCTACTTGTATTAAATGCTACTTGTACTCAAATTTGGTAAGATCTAAAATCCCTCCTCATTAATTTTGAGGAATGAGAGTGCTGATTGAAAATCAAATATATAATACTGTGCTGAGAATGGAGTTCTGTTATGAATTTGAAAGTTTGAAAATTATTGTGCTTTACCTCTGAGTGACTTTTCTCTATTCATTCCTTGAGTCATATAGAGATAAGATCAGGGCTTAAGTCAGGAAGGTAAAGGCATACTACCATATCATCTACACATTTAAAAAGTAATCATGTTTTGACTTTGATTGTATAACCATGTTTTGACTTTGACTGTGTAGTTCCCTCTGTTAGGTCTACTGGCAAGATGGCAAGACCATTTTCTATTTTCAAAACCTTTCAGAAAGTATTCTAAAAGTTATTCAACCTTCTAATACCTTATGCATCATCTTTTCCTCTTTATTTTGACTTTCATCTTGTGTATGCACTTTTGTTGCTGATATTAATGCTGTGAGGTAAAGGTGAAAAAAACCCAAATAGTTGAAGAAGAGATGCATTTAGCATAAATGCCAGAAATAGATATAATGAAAGGCAATGCATGCTAAGGTGCTAAATATAAAAGCTGCTAATTAAACTGCTTATAAAAAACATTTTTGACATTATAAAACAACCAGACAAAACATACTCAAGGCACACAGGACCACCCTTCCTATACATAATTGCAATGCATCCCTAATAACAACATCAAATACCATCCCAGGCTGTTGTTAGGTGAGCTACATTTGCCCGAGATTACCGAGCTTTTGTATTTTTTAACAATTATGCCTATAAAATTTGATCTAAAATTATAACCACAATTATTTCATAACAGTTAATAAAATACCTTTCAATGCATATAACACAAAAATAAAGATGGACCAAAGATTCCAAATGTTCAGCAATAAGTCTAAAACTGTCATTCTTTCTGGGCATTGTGGGGAAAGGAGGAGGAGTTTGTACTGAGCTACTGTGATGACTAATGAAATTTTTATTCTTTTCAATAAGAAGAGCTTTAACAATTAGGCTGTGTTATAATGAAATGTTCGTTTGTCCAAAGTCTGGTTCCTGTCCCATCAATACCTCTTTGTGAGAGGTGCATCCCTACAGCAGGCCTTTGTGCAGCGTGGAATGCGCTCAGCAGCATTCGGTGCAAGGAGTCCAGCAGAGCAGACCAAGCGAACAACAGGCTGCAGAGCAGCAGAATGAAAATGGATATTCAGTACCTGACTGAAAGATGATATGAAACACTGCAAAGTGAAGCTGCCCACTTTGTTAAATCATGGAGAAATATTTTAAAATCCAAATTATAAGTGAAATAAATTTTGTATTCTCAGTGACTAAGGATATCAGAAAACTTCAAGTTGTACAATTTTTAAAAATTTAGGTTCAGAATTAATGATTTTATTTTTTATTTTAAAGAGAGAAAGGTAAAAGAAATAAAAATAATGATAAGGGTTTCAAAACAGGATAAGAAATCAATAATGGTTAATATATTACTTATTGTTGTTTTCAAATACTTGCTCAAATTATAAGGTATAGGCAAGTGATATTAATTAGCTAATGTAAGCACAAACAGATCTTTTCAATGAACTAAAAGAATTTGTAGTATAACTATTAGCTGATGTATATTAGTTAATAATATATATCACATATATTTTCTTTATATATATTTTATATATTTTTTCATTCTCCTTTACTCCATCCCAATTGTTCTTCCTGAGAAGTTTCTTTCCCTTTCTCAAAGTCTATTGCAGATTTTATTTTATTTTTTTTTTTGGTGGAACCGGGTATTGAACACAGGCCCTTGTGCTTGCCAGGGAAGCGCTTATTCCACTGAGCCATTTCCCTGGCCCAGATTTTATATCTTATTTACTCTTTCACTTTCTTACACTAGACAGACAATACGACTTTTATACATGCAAGCCTGATTCGTTTTACTTATGAATATGACCTCATCCATTTATCTATAAATCCTAAAGTTCATCCTTTTTGTAGCTGAGTAGTACTCAATTGTAGGAAAATCTCTCATTTTTATTCATTCCTCAGTTGATAGGTATTTGGGTTCTTTCTAAGATTTCAAATTGTGCTGACACAAACATGACTGCACATATATCACTATGGTATAATGTTTTTAATTCTTCTGGGAAAATACTCAGAAGGGGAAATAGCTGGGTCAAATGGGACCTCTAATCCTAGTTTTTTTTTTCTTTTTTTAAGAATCTGCCCACTGATTTCCACAGTTTTTGTACCAGTCTACACTCCCACCAACAGTGGTGAAGGCTTCCTTTTTCCCACAGCTCTGCCATCATTTCAAAGTTAATGGTTTTAAAGACACCCTGATTTCCTGTAAGTGTTTGTTAACTCTATTTTTTGCTAAGTATAAATTTCTCTCCCTTGTATTTCTAATGTGGCCCAAAACAATTGGGATCTATTTTTTTAAAATAACAACTTATTCTTATTCCACTTCACCTCCTTACTTTAATATTTAACATTTAGAAAGAACCAGAAAAATGTTTCATCCATTTTAATTCTAACCTTTATTGCAGGGGCCTTGTTCTCCATGTGATGGGAAAGAACTATGCATTTATAAAGATTCCACCCAGGGTAGAAAACAGAAGCACCATGATAAAGACCTAGGGAATTTTCATCACTTGAAATCTGACACTGGTTCTTTTCAGACCTGAGGTAATTTGACATGCCACTGAGGGTGCTGGAGGGAGACATTTTACTGAGGACAATGCTTGAGTGAGAAAGGCCCTTGAGTGAGAGGAGAGTGAGGTCGCTGGCCCTGGAGGGAGGGAGGAGAGGCTCAGGTAGAAGGAAAAGGAGCACGGGGCAGCAGCTGTGGCAAGAAGGGCCTCCAAGTACGGCGATTCCTTTTCCACTACTGTAGGATCAATCCGTGAATTGATGGACAACTAGCTGAGTGTTCAGCTCACCACCTGTGCCTCCCTTGCCTTGTAACCCATGTTAGAGCCTCCAGCAGGGCGCTGCACCTGAGGAGCCCCACTACTATATTTCTCTGGGGGCCCATGCGGTTCTCTGCTCACATTCCATTTTCTTGCTTTCACGCTGAAATCCGACTTGCTGATTTCTCACCTAGCATTCCACCCCTCCACACCATCCCCAGAGTAAATAAATAAAGCTCACTGAGAGTTGCCTGCCTGGCAAACTTCTGTGACACCTATGGTCTTAATGAAAAGATCTGCTTTTGTATTTCTTTGGGTACCCTTCTATTCTTATAAGATTACTCATTGTATGTAGTTTGTTTCAGTTTTAGTGAAGTGTAATGGATATTTTCATAAATGAAACATTGTGTAATTGATTGCCTTGATCCAATTAATGAACGCTCCCATCACTTCATATTATCTTTTTGTGTATATGGTGAGAATATTTAAGATTACTCTCTTAGCAAATTTCAGGTATATAATACATTATTATTACCTACTACTTATAGTTACCATGCTGTATAAACAGATCACCATAACTTATTCATCGGGAAGCTGTGAAGTTCTGCCCTTTAACCAGTGTCTTCCCATTCTGCCCCCTCTTTAGCTCTGGTAACCACACTTCCATGCTCCATTTCTGTTGGTTCTTTTAGATTCAAGTGGGATCATGCAAGATTTGTTGTGTCTGACTTATTTATCTTGGAATAAAGTCCTCCAAGGTCATCTACATAATGTAAAATGGCAAAATCCTCTTTTTTAAAGCTGAATAATTTTCTATTTGAAAAGATTTATATCTTTTCATTTTGTGGAAATGTTTAAGAAAGACTGGCAATAATTCTTCTTTCAATGTTTTGTAGAATTCACCAGTAAAATAATCACATCCTAGGCTTTTCTTTGATGGGAAACTTTGGATTCAGTCTCCTTGTTACTAGGTTGCTCAGGTTCCATTGTCTTCTTTTAGTCTTGGTAATTTGATGTTTAAAATTGATCTCATTCTTGAAAGTTATTCAATTGCAGATGTATAATTACTTATAGTAGATACTTATAATCCTTTATATTTCTCTGGTGTCTTTTCAACTCTGATTTTATTTTGGAGTTTTTTCTCTTTTCTACATAGTACAGCTAAAGAATTATCTCTATTATCTTCTCAAAAAACAACTCTTAGGTTTAAAATTTTTAAAACTTTTTCTAGACCATTCTGTTTATTTCTCTTGTCTCTGTTATTGCTCCTTTTTTCTGATTTTGAGATTTATTCTACTTTTTCTAATTGCTTGAATTGTAAAGTTAAGTTGTTTGAGATTTTTTGTTGTTATTCATACAGACATTTGTTCCCTTAAATTTCTTTATTAAAATTGCTTTCCCTGAATCCCATAAATTTTGGTATGCTGTGCTTCAATTTTGCTTGTCTTAAGATATTTGTTAATTTCTTTGACTCAGTGATTATTTAGGAAAGCGTCATCATTTTTCACATATTTGCATACTTTCTGTTACTGGTTTATAGTTTTATATCACTGTGGTTCAAACAGATACTTATGATCTCAGTCTTCCTAATGTCTATCTTGGTACATATTCCACATGTACTTGAGAAGAGAGTATATATATATATATATATATATATATATATATATATATATACATGTATATTTGTATTTTAGTAGAGCGTCTCACTGCAAAGATCAGACTCATAGTGATCCACCTGCATTCAGCCTCCCAAGAGCTGGGACTACAGGCATGCACCACCATACACAGTTTCAATCACCATCTCAGTGTGCCCCAGGGGTGGGACTAGCATAGCAAGCCAGAGATCCAACCACGGCCGCTGCATCTGCCTAAGCAGGCACTTTAATCCACTGAGCTATTTGGCTGGCCCTGAGAAGGCAGTACATTCTACTGTTGCATGGAATCCTTTGTATTTATTTTTTAGGTCCATTGAGTTTAAAGTGCAGCTCAAATTCAGTATTTCCCTAATTCCCTTTTATGGCTTGTGTTTAGGTGAACTCCAAAGTCTCGTGTGGCCATAGGTGGGAGATTTTTCAGAGGTGGCTGAATTTAGGGTGTATGATGCTGGTACTAACAGTTGTGATTACTAAATTAGTACACTGATTGGTTTGGCACCACCCTAATCCTGATAGTGTGGATACAATATAAAAGACAGAAAGAGGTTAGTCTTATCCCTTCTTTTCTAACTTTGCTACCTTCTACCTGCCATGAACTGATTCTCCTCTTCAATGTCCCTATGCCATTCTATATCTTGGAGTCAGCCTATTAGAACTGAAATCTCTGCAAATGAGTCACATAAACCTTTCCTCTCTTAACTTGTGAGTGTTGGATATTTTGTCTTAGCAATGAGAAAAGTAACTAAGACTTTATGACAAGATGATCTAGTCATAATTGAAGACAGAATACTGGTTTTTCCTATTGTACTTCTATTGCTCCTTTTTGTTTCATATTTGCCTTATGTACTTAGGGGCTACAGTGCTAGCTGCATATATATTTACTACTTTTGTATTTTCTTTATGAGCTAGTTGTTTATTATTATATAATGATCTTAGTTTCTCACTGTAGTTCAATTTGAAATTTATTTTGTCTGATGGAAGTATAGCTACTCCTGATTTCTTAGGTTTCTAGTTGCATGGACTATATTTTTATCCTATTGCATACTTAAGGCTCAAGCGAATATTTTGTAGGCAGTATGTAGTTGAATCTTGATTTTTTTTATCTGTTCAGCCATCTTTTGTCTCTTGATTAGATAATTTTAATTTATTTGAAATTAATGCAATTGTTGATAGGGACTACTATTGACCTTCTGTGTTTGAATTATTTTGTAGATCTTTTCTTCTATTTTTTTTTGGGGGGGGTTGTGCTATTCCTTAGTGATTTCTTTTGTTTCCCTTAGTGATTTCCTGACTTTGATTCTTGTGTCTTTTCAGTATCTACTATAAATCTTTTGTGGTTAACATGAAATTCACAAAATATCTTATACTTCTAAAAGTATTTTTAAATTGATAATATCCATCATATACACAAATTGTGTCATTTTATTATACTGCTCTATCTTATACAATTCTTATGCCATAATTTATCTCTTTTTACATGAATAATCTATTAAAATTATTATATTTATTTTAGTACTTATATTTTTAGCCTTTATTCTATTTGTTCAAGTAGGAATGTCTTCATCTTTGTTAGTTTCTTTTCGTACTTTTTATTGTTATTTTTAAAGAATACAAAATAGTTATAGAAGAAAACAGCATGATACATGATACAAGATTTCACTAATCCAACAATGGTTGCTGTATTACATGATGCTATTGATACAGGGAAGTAAAACTCCCAACCTGACCTTGGTGAGTTCATGTTCTCTAAAACCGAAGAATGAATTTTAGGAACAAAAGGAGGTTGAGGAAAAAACTTTACTGTATAGAAAAGCTTCTGTCAGAGAGGGACAGAAGGGGGGCCCAAGCGGGTTGCCCGGGGAAGCTGTCTCTTTTAGGGACTCTTATAGGGCAAAACCATGCAGAACTAAGATAAAGAAGGGTTCTCGCTTAGGCGGAGGTGGGGTGGGACAAAACTATGGTCAACCAATGGGATTACAAGCACCATTGCTCAGGTGAAGTTCATTAGGCCCAGGACCAAATGGGGAAGTGAGTCACCTAGTAAGTGGGCATGTATAAGGGACAGGGTCTCTTCCCCTTGGGGGTTGGGTTAGAGACTCACTTGGGTCTCTTTAGGAGATCGCTACCTATTTAGAATATCAATCCCTGGTGTTACTCTTTTAGCATTTGTTTGGCCTTTAGGTCTGGTTCACAGCAGGAGCCTCCATCATTCCTGGAGTTGCAGACATCTTGTTTCCTGTATTATTTCTTTTGGGGGCCTGGTCCTGCCTGACTGCCTAAAAATACTTTTATCTAACTCCACTGCCTACAACACTATGTGCAAATTAGTTTTTCAGATTACCAGATACAAAGTTATGTTTTTAAAAAAAAATAACTAAGAAATTCAAGAGAGGAAAAAAATAAGAGTAAAAGCAAAAATTGTAAGCATTAACTTCTTTAACCTTTATTCTAAAGTTCTAATTTACTTACACTCCACCATTGGAGTATAGAACTCTTGAATATAATTATATACCTACTTTTTAACCTGTGAGTTTATACTTGATTTGTTCAGTACTTGTGTGGGGTACTTGAAGTTCATATCGATTTTACAAAATAGGCACACATACATGCCTTGCTTCTCTTCTATTCCTCTCCCTCTCCCCGCTCACCTCCTTACCTCTGTTCCTAGATTACTTTTCCCACTTTTGTTCTCATTACCATTATTTTTTGTAGTCCATAAGTATGTCATATACTTGCATTCATTGTAGGAATTGGCACAGACACATGGCATGTCTTGAATCTGTCCATACATCCTTCCCTACCGCTTTTCCTCGCCTTCAGTCTCTTGGATCCTTTCCTACGTGCCAAAGAACTGTTGCCCCATTTTCTTGTATCAATCTTTTATTTTGTTATTTATTTGTTGTCTACATTACTTAATTTACATTACTTAAATGAGAGAACTCATGTGGTAATTAAGCTTTTATATCTGATTTATTTCTCTTAACATTACGTCTCTAAAGCTCTCATTCCAAAATCTACTGATAGCACTAATTAGGTTTCCTTATATGTGAAATTTCAAAATTCTCTCCTTAATTAGTTTTTGACTTTTTTTTTTTTTTTGTCTTTTTGAGACAGGGTCTCACTATGCAGTTCAGGCTGGCCTTAAGCTCACTTTGTAGCTCAGGCTGGTCTCGAACTCACATCAATCCTCCTGCTTCAGCCTCCCGAGTGCTGGGATTACAGGCATGTGCCACCACGCCCGACTCATTATTTGTAATATACCTTTGTAATCACCTGGTTGAATTAAAGGTCATGAGAGCTTTTCTGACTCCATGTATCTAATAGCTTTATCTTCAGAGTCTAGAATTTTTAAGCTGTTATTTTTTTTAAATAGACTCTATTCCTTTTATTCTCTTCTCTTTTTTAAAATTTCTTATAACATGAATTTAGTTTTATTGATGGTGTCTAATTAATTTCCTGTATCCTTTGATGTTTTTCATTCTTTTTTCTCCTTTATTTTCAAACGACCAGTCACTGGGCTCATAGAAGAGTTTTTCTTCCTGATTAAGTCTGCTATTGCTATCCTCTGATGTATTTTCGAATTTTCATTCATTCTCTTCAATTCTAGAATTTGTTCCATTCTTTTTTATGATTTCTATGCCTTATTGAACTCTTCTTTTTTCATATTGTTTTTCTGATTTTTGCGGAGTTGTATATCTGTTCTCCTAGGATTCACAGAAATTCCTTTAAAATGAATCTGAATTACTCGATCTGACTTTCATTGTTATGTCCTTTGGCACATATCAGGTTGCTTATGTTGTCATGTTTATTATTGCTTTGTCTTCAGGCCAGACCACATAATGGTGTGAGTCATGTCTTGGAGATTTAGGGACTGGCTTGGAAGGGAAAAGTCTGTACTTATATGTAAGTAAAAGGATTTGGCTAGAAGGGGCAAAATTGTTCTTGCCCAAGTGTTGGGGCAGTAGTATAATCTACATTCAGTTTTGTTAGCTGGTGTCAGCATCATACCTCAATTTTTAAAAAGATTGGTATATGTTAGCAAAGAACCAAGACATTTCAAGGTCAGAATCATGCTTTAGAATCAAAACAGGCAAAATCTGCAGATGAAAAAGACAGTGAGTATAGGCAAGAGCCAGCAAAGACAATTGTAATCTTTGATAAAGAAAGCTGCTAAGGATACTCCTAACATTCTTCCCAATCGATAAAGTAAGTCATGGTCTATGGTGAAAAACACCTGTTATAATTTGTGTGTTGTTGTCCCTCCAAAGGCCCATGCAATTATGGGGCAGACTTCTAGAGCTTGCGATTAATTCATGATTCAGGGCTGGGGTTATGGGTATAATTGCTGATGGGATTATTGGTGTAAATACTGCTGGGATTATGGGTGTGGGTGCTATACCCAGCCTGGAGTAAATAGCCTGAATACAACATAAAAGAGACAGACTTGCCTCTGTTGCCACTGCTGCCACTGCTCCTCCCTCTTGCCTTTCCTCTTTGCTGCTTTCTGCTGCCATGAGCTGACTTGTGCTGCTCAGCCTGGTGCCAGCTGAGAATGCGCTGATACCTCCACTCGTTGTGAGGTACGTAAACCTTTCCTTCCTTGATTCTTGATGCTGGGCATTTTGTCCTGGCCATGAGGAAAAAGTAAGTGAGACACACCCCAGGGGGCAGCCATAGAGATACTGTGTGGAGCACAGTTTGTTCTATGTTTATTTTATTTATTTATTTATTTTAGTTTTTATTTTTTGCAGACCTGGGGATTGAACTCAGACCCTTGCACTTGCCAGGGAAGCGCTTATATTGCTAAGCCATGTCCTGGCCCCTGTGTATTTTAATAGAGTACAAGAAATTTTATTTTATTTATACGTATATCTTTAGTGCCAACAATAATTCCTGGTATGTGATAGACAGTCTACAATTATTTATTAAATAAATATATTAAATACAGAGAAATGATCATATTTTTCGTTGCATGTTTTTGTCCTTTTCAGTTCATTTATTACTAGTAGTAAGCTGTTTTAGGTGAAACAGAAATAAAAGTTTAGGCAAATATCTGCTTAATGAAGCTATCTGCTTAATGAAGTGATTCTAAAATGAGGAAAAGGGGTCAGCCAAATAACTCAGTGGATTAAAGCACCTGCAGACAGGGGGAGGTTCAATACCTGGGGCTGCTGTGCCAGCCCTGACCCCAGGGTGCACTGAGACAGCAACTAAGACTGGGTGTGATAGCATGCACCTGTACTCCAGTTCTTGGGACGCTGTAAACAGGCAGGTCATTACAAGTCCAATCTAGTAGTGAGACCCTGAACACTCTGTAGACCCTTCCTGAAAATACAAATACAAATAATAATAATAATAATAATAATAATTAATAATAAATGAAATGAAGAATGGCTTATTGACTATCAACATTTGACCTATATTAACAGTATACTCCATCAGAATTGATTAGAGTTAAAAATCATGGCAAGTCTTTGCCATATCTTTGGTAAATCTTGTGGAAATGTCATACCAAGCAGAATTGACCTAAATAGGCAACATGTTTAGGCACAGAGGTACTTTGCTTAGGGACACTTGTTGCATGGAATGATTTATATTATATTCAGAAGTTTTTAGAGTCAAACTTGTAATTTCCCTACTACATTGGTGTTGAAATTATTGTGCTTTCTTTTATTCTAATGTTGCATAAATTAAAAGAGAAAACAGAGATATTATCATTTGTCACTCTTTAAAACCAATAAGTTTTCTCCTTACTGCTTCCTAAGAATTCTTTGCTAAAACAGAAGATAAGAAGCAAACTGTTCACTGACAATGGAAATTCACAAAAGTATAGAACTTGAAGTTTATCTGATCACAGTAATAGCTAGAAATTATTTATGGTTCTTTGAGGAATAGATTTGATTAAGGAGGGGCTCTAGGTTTTTGTGTATATAATCAAAATGTTCAAATGTTGAGCTTTGTAGTTCTGTTTTTAAAAGATACTTAACTAAGTAAAATGTTTAATAATTTAAAGGATAAAATGAAAAATTTATACCATACCCTTCTTGGGTGACATACTTCAATAAAGGAGACAGATAAGCAAAGAGAAACACTGAAAGATAATAACTTATACTGTGAGATAATGGGATTAGGGTTAAAGTCTTCTGAACTCACCCATCTTATAACTTTAATTAAAGCTGTTAAGAGAACTACAATGGGGAATTACAGAAAATTGAATGGACAGCTCAAAACTGCATGGTCCTGAGAGCAAGTGTACCTTGAAACTTTCTAGAATAGTGTGGCTGAAATCACTATTACTAGAATGAAAATGTAAGATAATTAAATGTTACTAGCGCTCAGGTTTTATAAACATATCTGATAGCTTTCTGTTCCCTTTAGTTATAGAAATGTCTATCAAATAGTTTGTTTTATATACAATGTAATAACAATAAGTAGTTAAAAGTTATTCTGCCGATAGGCCCTGGATGATTATTCAATTTATCTTCATCATTGCATGAGACACATTGTTATTATTGTATATTATTAGTGGGGGGGTGGTATTTGGGACTGAATCCAGGGACTTCACACTGAGATACCTCTCCAGTTCCTTTTTATTTTGAGACAGGGTCTCAGTAAGACAATAAATGCCCAAGCTTGGCTTGAATTTGAAGTCCTCTTGCCTCAGCCTCCCAGACTGTTGAAATCACATGTACCACCATGCCTGTTTGAGACATGTATTGTAGTCATCTGTATTTTACTCACAATGACTTGGTTGTTCACAATGAATGATAAAGCTTAGTTTGGGGCTGGCAAGATAGCTCAGCGGTCTAAAGCGCCTCTCAGGGACCGCGGTTCGATCCCCAGCACCACATGCCATGCCAGCCCCTCCCCCCAGGGTGGGCTGAGCTGACCTCCCACCCCCCGCAAAAAAAGAATCCGTGATGTGTAGCCAGACACTGTAATAAATAAATGAATTTTAAAATAAAAAAAAGCTTAGTTTGACCCCAAGCAGTTGACTCCAACTCAGAGTTGAACTCTTATGTATTAAGCTATTTTACATTGTTATTTATTGGAAATATGTACTCATAAAAGAAGGAAAAGAAAAACATAACATAACATAACATAAGGTCATTCTTTAAGTGATGACCTTGTAACAGTGTTGGAAGTGGTAGCAGTTCTCCTCACCAGGCAGCAGCAATCTGCACCCACTTCCGCTGTGTGCGGCCATGGGGTCCTTCGATCTGCCATGCACTCCTGCCTCGAAGCTCTCCCTTTCATAGTAATAGTTGGCAGAACTACACATTCCTTTACCCCAAGTAAATCAAAACCTTTTTCTAAAAAAATTTTACGGACACTATCTCTACATTTCTCTGTTCTCCTAGACTCTGGCTGCAGGATTTACACTCCTACCAATAAAGATCTAATAGGATTCCTGAGATGGTTTCATGACTCAATGTGTCTCAAATATCTCTTCATGACTTTTGTTAGTTTTGAGCAGGACATATTTGATTTTCCTTTCACAAAAGGTGGAAAATTAAAATATGAAGAGAAGTCGCCAATTATTAGTGGAAATTTATTGAGAAGAAAAACATAAAATAGGTTTTTAGATTTACTAATTCAGCATCCCACTCACCTAAAATAAAACTCTCATTTCATAGTAAGATTTCATGCCAGTATACTTTTAGGTACTTTTATGTTAATCAAATTAATAAAATCATGGAGTTATAGAGCTGGAAAGTTCTTAAACACTTAGTACTGGATCTACAATTCAGAGAGAATGAATCGCACTAACCCTAAAACATAGTTTTCCAATTTCCCTTTGTATTTGGTCAGTTTTAATTGAAACATTACTATTTCAGAGATTAGATACTTAATATACACAACTTAACAAGAGAAAGGGTTTATTTTTGCACTCATTTCAGAGGATTCCATCAATAGCTGATCTGATGGATTCACATCATGGTAGAAGGATGTGGAGGAGGAAAACTATTCATTTGTGATGCCCAGGATGCAAAGCAGGCCTGCAGCACAATACAGAGAGAGGCCAGGGCCAAGGTCACCTGCCCAGGATCCACTTCCTCTGACTAGATCCTCACTTGCCATAGTCCATCCTGGTATGAATTGGATTGTTAGTGCCCTAAAATCCAATCACCCTACAGGAGTTTCTTAATGCAGTCAGATTGGCAATCAAGATTAACCAGCACACCACATCTGTGTGTATTCTCTTATCCCACTGTCTTTAAATTTGACAGCAGGGAAAGTGAAATGGTGATGGAAATAATTATATAGTATCTATTCTACCATCCAATTTCCAGATGTCAGCCTGATATTTTTGAAAATACACCTCTGTTTCTCCTATCAGCCACCTTTCATTTCTTCCAGAGATTCCCTAATTCCTATAACTTCCTACAAAATCGATTGCAGAAAACTTCTCAGTTCATATTTGACTGTAGTCATATTTACATGTTTTTCACTCACATTACTGTGTATCTTATCTCACCCATCCTAATTATTTCATCCTTATTTTATTTTTTCTTATTCTGTCTTTATTGAAGAATGAATCATTTTAAATAACAAATTCAATAGAACATGTTTTTCAAACATACATTATTTTAATTTTTTAAGTTGAATTATATCTAAGGGACAAGTTTTTTTTTGTATTTTAGGGAAGAGTCCAGAGCATGTTCAGTTCTCACTACTAGATCAGACTTGTAAAAGGAAAGACTGCAAAGACAATCAACATTTTGGCCCTAACCTTTCAAGGTCAGTGAAGACTCAGGACATAGGAGAACCTGTTCTGTAACATTATGTAACTCAATTGTGCCCCAGATTTTCTCATCAAGGAGATTATGGGGCCACAGAAGAATATGATTGATGATGTAGAGTGTGCCTAAGGGCAGTTACAAGGAGAGAAAACTGTCTCTCAGGCTTTCACAGAGAACAAATTGGTCAAGCAAATGCTGTGATGTATCCACATGGCTGAGGCTGACAAAGAATCTACAAACTGAAGTACAGGGTTTCAGGGTAAATCCCTCATGAGGGGACTTCATTGACCTTATCAGATACAAAGTTACATTTCTTGTTTTATAGGTCTTGCTTTATATTGGTCTTAACCATTCAGCAGAAAAATATAAAAATAAAGTATAAAAAATAAAGTCATATGAATATGCTGAACTGTAAAAGACTCAAGCCAAAAATTTTTGACAATGCCAGCCCTATGGATAACCCACTACTATTATGGACTACTGGAGAATATTGAATTATTTTGCTGAATTTATGTACCTACAATATTTAATTGGCAATGGAATATCCATATCTGACAAAACTAAACAAAAAAAGGCAATACAAATGAAGGACCATTTTGTATCTGTATATACAAAATTGTTAAGATAGATATACAGCTACTTTCTCTTAATTCAATGAGAAGAAAGATTTGTACTAATAGTGTTTGGACAGGATATCATGTCTGCATCTTTTACTATGAATAACCACTATTAAGACAACAATGTGCAGTGTATTAATTATTAATTATTATTATTGTCCTACTAATTGGTTTTGAAGCTCTCTCATTGCTATTCATTTCTCAATAAAATTCAAAAAAGAATAAAGGCTTGAACTAAAAAAAAATAGATCAGAGTCCTAGTAATCCACCTTCTTATAGCCTCACAAGAGCTGTGATTACAGTGTATGCCACCATACCCAGCCTCAATTGCTGTCTCAGTGTGCCCTGGGGGCAGGGCTGGCATAGCAGGCCTGGGGATTGAACCCCCTTCCCCTGAGCCTGCCTGCAGGAACTTTAATCTGCTGAGCTATTTCGCCAGCCAGGGCCAAGAATTTATAAAGCAATAAGTTGTCAGAAACAGGAAAACTGACATGGTTGTTGGACCTGGAGTATTTGCCTTGAAGCAATTACCACACCTGAGTTAAACCATATGCACAAGGAGAACAGCTAAAGGTGGATCTCTGAGTGATTAGGCCACAGTTCAGCTAGCTTTGCTTGTAGGCTGAGGGATTTCATTTTTTAAGCTTAAAGGAAATTTTGAATGATTTCTTGGTAAAATGTGTTAATGTCTTTCCTCAGAAATTATTCCTCAGCAGCTGGGGAGATAGTTCAGTGGTGTAAGTGCCTCCCTGGCAAGCGCAAGGTCCTGAATTTGATTCCTGGTACTGAAAAAAAAAAGATTCCTCAGCGTCCTTATCATAGCTAAGAAGAAATAATCAAAAATTATCAAGCAATTCTATGTTGAATTCATTTTGATTTTTTTTCTCTCAAACAAGACTCAGATTGGGTTGATTTCTCACATTCAGATATATGTGAGATACACCACAAGATGTATTCAAAATATCAGTGTTTATGGACAATGTGTCCAAGACTGTTTGCCCTCTAGAATGATTCTGTCCTTCCTCTGTTGGAGTAAAATAAATAAAGCCACAGTTGGGCACTGATAGCCAGAGTAAATATGTGCCTGTGTGCCCGTGCTTCTCAGTGGAGGAGAGAGCCAGAGCCAGCTCTGTCTGGGCCTGTTGGCACTGACAAGTAATCTTCTGTTCTTTTTCTCCTTCCCACTGGGGGAACTGATGGTCACTTCCCACATGGGGTGACCATCCTGCACCCTCCTGGAGTAAGGTGGAGTCAGTCTCTGGTTGAGATCATGGAACCAAGTCTCCCTACTGTCTCAGGCCTTTCTTTTTGATAATGCACTGTACTTTCTGCTAATATCTTGAGGTTTTTTTTTTTTATATCTATGTTCATTAAGGAGACTGGTGTATAGTAATCTTTATCCACCTTTAGGATCAAGGTAATGCTGACTTCCATAAATGAATTGGGGAGCACTACATCCCTTTCAACTTCTTTGAAGAGCTTAAAGGATATTGGTGATATAACAAACATAAAGTTTTGTAGAATTCAGCAGTGAATCCATGGGGTCCTGAACTTTTATTTAGTTGGTATATTATTTATTACTGTGTAAATTTCACTGCTTGTTATTTGTTGTTAAGTATATCCTCTTGGGTCAGTTTTGGTGGTTTGCATGTCTGGATGTCCCCTAAAGTCTCATGTGGTTGTGATGGCCAGGCTTTTCAGAGGTGCCTGCATCTAGAGTTTATGATTGATTTATGGTCGAATACTGGGATTAAGTATTCAACCATAGGATGGATAGTCTACATACAACATAAGCCATAGAAAGAATTCTTCTCCCTCCCCCCCTCCTTCTCCTTTATTCTCTCCCTTTTTATCTTCCTCTCCCTCCTCTTCCCTCTCCCTTCCCCTCTCCCTCTCCCTCCCTCTCTTCTTCTCCTTTTCCCTTTCCCTCTTCCCCTTATTTTTCTTCCTCTCCTCCTCCCTTGCTATCTTCCACTATCTTAAACTCCTCTGCCACTTGGAAGCAACTTCTCAAAATAAATTATGGGATGTCTCATTTAGCTAATCCTTTTTTATTCCCCCCATACACAAGAGTTTTTTTTCTGTTTTCTTTTTTCTTTTTAGTGTATTTAGTACAGGGTCTACAGGGTCTCACCACATAGTTGGACTCATAGTGATTCTCCTGTTCTCAGCCTTCCAAGTGCCGGGATTACAGATGCTTGCTAGCACTTTCAGTCGAAGTCCCAGTCTCAGGCTAGGTCCAGAGGTGGGGTTGGCAGTGCACATGGAGGACTGAACCCTGGCCACTGCACTCTATCTAAGCAAATGCTTTAGTCTGCTAAGTTATCTGGCTGGCCCTTGTTTGTTTTCTAATCATAGTTTTTAGGTGACAGTTATGTACTTTCAATGTTTTTCTCATTTACTTGTAGAATATATGTGTATATACACATGTATAAAGATAGGTAAATGTTTATGTTTGCTTAAATTTAAATTTTTAATGTTTGCTTTAGATTTTGGTTATAAGAGTTGAAATTTTGATTAACACATTGCCTTTTACCTTTATGTTTATTGATGCAAATAAATAAATGCTATTAAAAACTGAGACAAATGGCAATCTTAAAAATGTATGAAAAGGTTCCTTTATTTCTCAGCAATTTTGAGTCACAGAACCCATCATTGAGAAATGTTGACTTGTCAGCAATTATTTGTTAGGAATAAACATTAGCTTTTTACAAAAAGCATAATAGTTTAAAATGAATATTCTGATAGGATATTATAAGGCTTCTTAAAATCATTACTTTCAGAAGCTATAGTCTTTGCCTATATATATATAATTTTTTTTTTTGTCTTTTTGAGACAGGGTCTCACTATGCAGTTCAGGCTGGCCTCGAGCTCACTTTGTAGCTCAGGCTGGTCTCGAACTCACAACAATCCTACTGCCTCAGCCTCCCGAGTGCTGGGATTACAGGCATGCACCACCATACCCAGCTCATTTTGCCTATATTTTTTGTTAATATTTTGCTTTTATTATCATGAGATGAATGGATAATTTCCCTAATAAATGATTGTAGGCTTGTTTTATCATTGTCACTCAGTTTTATGATTATAATTTAGTCAATAGGGCTGTATTTACTCTCCTCAATGAATCATATTTCCTTAAATGTTTATTAATATGCTTTATAAGACCAGTACCATTTATGCCTGATTAATTGCCTGAAGGTCTTCTGATGAACTGAAATGTATTGTGAGAAGAATCTTATAAAATTAGCTTACTATCAGTTTGTAATTCATGTAAAGAATTGTAAGTACATTGTATAAAATATTGTGTAAATCTCCATTGGTTATGAAAATATCAGTGACAGCTGTGATTCATATAGAGGACAAACATAATAGCTGTTTTCTTCTACTATTGGTATGACTGCTATTTATTGAGCACTTGCTATGTAACATGCACTAACTTAGCACTTTTACCTTTTTAATTTACATTTTACAATGACATTATGATTATGAAAAATTTTTTAGAGAGTACGAAATTGCTAAGTATTTGATGCAGGCTGTATAAACCAGTAGGAAAGACATTTTAAATCCAGTTCCAAACTCATCTGAGTACAAAGCAATAATTCAGAATTCTGTTTGTGTTCAGTTTTTCTTGCTGTAACAAAATACATGGACATTCTTTGGGAACACACAGGGAATACATTAAGCTCACTTTATTAACGTCTACTCACTCAAAGGCAAACCCATTCCCATGAGAAGTAATTAATTCACCAGAAGGACAACGCCCACTCATGAGTACAGTCCCACAAACTAATCACCTCTTAAAAGTCCCAGCCAACACCCTTGCATTAGCAATCAAACCTCAGTATGAGTTTTAACTACATTCAAACCACAGGAACCTCTTTATAACTCTTGGGATCATTTTGCCTAGAGAATACAATGTAAAAATGCCATTTTCAGCATTTCAGTATTGGCTAGGCCTGTGGAATCTGAATCATTTGAATAAGACACATGAGACGAATATAAAGAAACAGAATTTCAATTGTATTAACACATAATGATGAAGAAATATTCAGAAGATTAGGCACCTCAAATTCTCCAGTCAGTGCCTTCTCTTTATGTAAGCAAGTTGTAGGAAAGTGACATTATACATGGATAATATCTATATCCTGAAGGAAGAAAGTCATAACGAGAAAATATGCTTGCTGCATATGAATGCTTAAAAAGATCAGAATGTGTATCTTATACATGTGTCTTTTATTTATGTCATGGAAGACATAAGTCTATCACTAGTCTGGACTGCTCAAGTGCTTAGACCAAGCACTTTGGATAGTTCTTGGAGGTAAATTGCTACTGTTTGGTTCTGTGACCATGTCTATTATAAATCCATGAGTTAAACCTAAACTTTATTCAATCAACATTTTATTTAAAACTGTTAAACTTGCAACAAAAATACAATATGGGGACTGGGGAGATCTCTCAATAGAAAAAGCAATTATTTGGCAAGCACAGGGTCCTGAGTTCAATCGCTCATAAAAAAAAATACAGTAGATCAGAAGAGTCTGCCTATTTTATAGTATTTTGTAGATACACATATGATGTTGATGTCCATGAAGAAGACAGAAGTTGAGAAATAGGAAATTGGAGAGCAGAAAACCCTCAAGGCATTGCTAAAATGACTAAAGCCTGCAGTTATCACACCTAAGGAAAATATTGAAGAAAAATGGGAGTCCTTTGTCTGATGTAATTATTTCCCACTTGGTGGATTTTCTTTTTACTCTGTTGGTGATTTTTTTCTTTTTTTATGTGCAGAAGCTTTTCAAGAAGATGAGATCACAATTGTTGATTCTTCGAAGTATTTCTTAAGCAGTTTGATCTTTTATTCACATATGTTTTAGCTACCCAAATGTTCTTAGGGTTTTTACCTACTCTCTCTTTCAGAAAATTTAGTGTTTCAGTTTTAATACTTAAATCTTTGATCCATTTTGACTGTAGTTTTGTGTAAGGTGATATGCAGAGTCTATTTTAGGCCTTCCACATGTGGAAATCCAGTTTTATCCAGCACCATTTATTAAAGAGGCTATCTTTCTTCCAATGAACACATTTGGCCCCTTTATTAAAGATAAGGTGGCTGAGTGTGTCTGTAAATGTGTAGTTGTGCAAACAAAATAAATTTGTCAGGAGATGCAGATGATGGATACAATGTATTAGGCCCTACTGGAAAAGATGAAAGCATATTTTGTTTTAAACAGTGCCTTAATGCTTAATTTGTGGTCTGTGGGGTTACATTAGCTTCATCTTGGATGCGAGAAATTCAGAAACCACACCACAATGTCCACCACCTAGATTAAGATTTGTATTTAACAATTCCATGTAATTCATATTAGTTTGCATATTAATATGCAAGAAGCACTCATGGAGTGCCTTGATAATGGTTTAGAATTTTTATTTTAATATCTAAAAAGAGATTAACAGTAATGATTTTGAAAGATTTTGAAACAATTTATTAAAATTGCACTCTAATATAAATGTGATACATGTTTAATAAATGTTAATATATATTCTGTCTTGCTAAAAATTTCTCCAGTAATTTTGCTTATGTCTAAAAAATTTTTGAAAGAAACTTTTAGAAAATAAAAGGAATATATTTCAGCAAAAGTGGACGACTTATTTATTTGCCACACTTGAAAAGAGATTATTAAAATGAGTAATTTGCATTACAAACTTGTTCTTAATGGTATTGTAGTGGACACCCTCAATGCACTGATAAAATCCCCCATCATACTAGACCACTTTTTTCTGTAACTTCTACTGGCTTCAGGCTGGTTTCAGAGGATCTCAGGATCTTAAAACGAATGCAATGAATGATAGAGAAAAATGTACAAAGTAATTTGTCATGAAGTCTGAAATGAGAACCTGCAGTATAACTTCTAGGAAGATAGTGGGAAGACAGTGGGGTTGTAAGCAGCACTGCGATAGCCCCTCTGAGTTTTAGAGCCCTGACTCCAGAATGGGGAAGTGAAGGGGGAAAAAATGGTTTCCTGGGATATACAAGATCTTGAGAACTGGAACCTGCAAAAAAAAAGTGAGGGGCCTTAACACAAAAGAGGGAGGTGGCAAACAGTGCTTTTTCCCTGGGTCCTAGCTCATGACATGGAATTCCTTAGGTAATATATACCCACCTGCAAAGGCACAATGATTACTGATGACTCCAGAAACCTTGATAAAGAAAAGCACCATTTGGCCAAAACAATAGATACTGTGGACTGCTATGGCTGTTGAGTTATTCTAGTCTAGATCAGGTATCCTCAGGAAAGGGTGATTTGGTCAGTATTTTGGGACAAAATATTAGAACTCAGAGCAGCAGTGTATTATCTCCATTTCATGGCTGCTAGTGTCAAAGTTCAGCTGTGGGAGACACCTAAGTTTAGGGAGGAAAGTTCAAGCCAGCAGGAAGAAGCCAGATTATTGTGAAATACACAATTCACACCTTACCTTCACAGCCAGAAACAAGAAGCAGGCTAAACTTCAGCGGACCTGAAAATACAGGCTTTCTGGAATTCTCCACTACACCATAATTGTTCTGTGGCAGACTTGCTGCAATCACTCAGCACCAATTTGGGCTCTGTATTTTTTGTGTGCCAGTGACAGTAGAAACACATCCTAAAGTGGACATTATTTTTTATTCCTTAATTTTCTATTTTGCTTTTCCCCTTGATTAGTTTTTTTTTAATGTGAGTGTGAATATTGTTTCTAGTTTTGTTGTTGTATCTACTAATGTTAAACTTAAACATATTTAATGAAATTGAAAAGAAAGAAATACTCCCAAATTCATTCCTGGAAGCAATAATTGTCCTCATACAAAGCTAGAGAAGGAGACAACCTAAAAAAGAGAATTATGGGATAATTCCCATAAGGCAGCAAATCATCAAGATTATACACTATTACCAAGTAGGACTCATCCAGGGATGCAGGGATGGTTTAATATATGCAGATCAATAAATGTAATACACCATATTAACAGAGCCAAGAATAAAACCATGTGATCGTCTCAATAGATGAAAAAAACTTTTGACAAAGTCCAGTGCTCAGTCTTGATTAAAAATATTTGTAGGAAATTGGAATAGATGGTCTTTATCTCAATGTAGTAAGATATATGTATGAGAAACCGATAGTCAAAATCATACTAACGCTCACAAACTACATTTTTCACTCTAAAATTAGGAATAAGGTAAGGATGTCCATTATCATCACTCCTATTCAAGTCTAATATGAATATTAGTCTGAGCTTAGTGTCTTCCACGGCTGCACCTCAACCTGACATTTGAGCCTTTAGATGGAGCTAACCCACAGCTGCTCTCAGTTTTGAATTGAATGGGGCACCTTCCAAAATGTCATCAGCCAATCACCCTCTCCTAGGGGATATCTGAGCTAGATTAACTCACCAGCCACTACAACCCACAGTGTCTGCTGCTTCACTCCACTGGGGTGTTCCTTTGTGGAAGCCTTCGGGGCTGTCAGCATCACTAAACCTCTGCCAGTTTGAGCCAACCTTCCCCATGCTGTGAACCAAGTCTCAAGGAGAAAGCTCCATTTACCACCTCTGTCTCGTATGTTGAGGCCTCTCTCTTCCTTCGCCACATGAACTCTGATTCTTGGTTCAGATTCCTACTGGTTTCTAGGGACCAACTTCTTTTTTCTTCTCTTCCTCATGTTGCTATATACTAGCATCTAGTCTCCAAGTCTCAGGCTTTTTGTTTGCTATTCACCACTCCACTATTTCTGTGAAAGTCCTCCCTATAATGAATGTGATCATTATATTTATATAAAATGTATCAATACAGTTAATTTTTTTAAATTATAGGAAGAGTTAGAAAATGAAGAGAAATGATGGAAAAAGTGTGTGAAGAGAAGGAAGGAAATGATGAGCTGGGCCCAGTAGTATCATCAGTTATGCTCTTGGAGTGTTGGCAGATTTTTTTTTTTTTGAAAAGAAAGAAAAAACAGTAAAACTACACTGAATTTCAAAACAAAATGATAAAAAATTAGCAATGTTTGTTATATTGCATATACTTATCTTCAAAATGGTTGCTCAGACTACCAGATGCATGCATGCAAAATTGATCAAACAATATAAGCACTAACTGATCATTTCAATGAATTAATATAAATTAGTAGGACAATTATCTTAGCCATCTTGCATGTGTGTATACTTCCCCCCTTCCTTCTTTTCTCCTTTCCCCCGTCCTATTGTTCCAAGTAAAGCACTAAGCATGTTAAGAAAGTTCAACAAAACTATTACCATCATCAGAGGACAAAATTGATATTCAGAAGCTTCTAGTAGGAGAATTTCACTGATAATTTCTAAGTTTGATTAAGTAGCTGAAGGAGTGAAGATTTACAACTAAAATGTAATGCAAAAACAGGATTTTCTACTAAATGTATCTTCTAGTCATCTCAGTTTCAGAATTAGATTATGATAATATAAGTTTGATTTTTATCTGAAATAGTAGCTAAGTAATTTATACAAGAAGCTAACATCATCCATTTTCATAATAGTTCTACAGTGTTTCTTATAAAATATGTGTGTCTCATTTTAAAAATAGAGTGTCCAAGTAGAATGCAACAGCATCCTCAAACTAGATATGGCAGGCAATACACACACACACATACACACACACACACACACACACACACAGTCCACATAACTGAGCTGACAAGTAAGTACTTTTAAATGGTTATGTTATAAGATAAAATATTTAGAAAAAACATAAAGTTATAAAAGTTAGAACTAGATAGAAGTTCTGCAATTGAAAAGCATAACAATTGAAATTTAAAATTACCTATTCATTAAAAATGGATAAAATTAAATTAAGCACAACTAACAAGAAACAATAAATTTCTTATGTATACTAAAACAAAACACTGAAAATACAAGCTGAAAGAGAGTCAAAAGTACAGACGAGATGGTAAGCTAGAGGATTTAGGGAAAAATTCTAACAGATGTGAATTTTTTTGGCTGTACTAGGTTTGAACTCAGTACCCTGCTGTTGCCAGGCAGGCACTTATTCTTCTGAGCTATCTCTGTGGCCTGAGATGTGTAATTTGAATGCTGAAGGAAGCAGAGAATATAAATATAAACATTTGAAGAAATGAAAATTTCCACTAATGTCCAGCTGTCCAACACTGTGCTGGAGATTCTATCTGTGCAATAAAGAAATAATATCTTTTTGAAACTAGGCTAGAAAGAAGAAAGTTGTCATTATTTGCAAATGCTATGTCTAGAAGTTTGGAAAATGTATAGTCATGTACAGTTACTTTGTCTGTCCCTCACTGATTTACTTCAGAGCTTAGAACAGTGCCTACTTACAATATTTAACATAGATTGAATGAATGGAAGAACTATATCATCAGTAAAAACAGAAGGTACTTTTAAAATTTCTTTACTAGAAAAATCTTACAGTTTCTACATATCATAATAATTACTAAAGATTTTAAATAGACTATTGAGGCATATTAGTGATTCTTGCTTTTGAGACAGAAATTAGGCCTACTAAGGGTTCAGTTTTAATTACTCTAATAAATAAGTGGAGTCCTGATGATAATTTTGAGACCCATATTGGGATTTTGAATGCTGTCAACATTGCCTTGGCAATGTGAAACACTCCAGCAAAAACTCCTGGAGTTCAATGTGGATTCATGATGCTTGACAGATCATTTCTGAAATTATTTTCTTTTCTATGCAAATTATTTTTAGTTTGCAATATTTTTCTCATAGTAATCAATGACATTCATGAGGTATGGGTTGCATTTTTTTTTCTTTTTTTTTTTGGCAGAACTCAGGCCCTTATGCTTGCCAGGGAAGTGCTTATTCTATTCAGCTATCTCCCCACCCCCATGGTTGCATTCTTTTAACTTCTCTGAGCCACACTAAAGTGAAGATAACTCAGCTGACTGAATGTTACTTCTATGTTGCTAGCTATTTCCTACCGGACAAGAATTCATTTCTTATCCCCTGTTAGAGACTAGTTCATGATGGCATGCTGGAGTCCTTCATTCTACTACTCTTATGTAACATTGAAAGGACCCTGTCATGCTTGGAATGCCTGTCATTCTGGTCTTCTAAATATGTAGTGCTTATCATGTCATACCCCATACTGTCATACTCCAATTACTGACATACTGTCTCTCAAGTAAATGTTTCTTTTTAAAGGGTAATAAATGAAAACAAGAGACAAAAAAATGTCATAGGACTGTACTGCTATAATGTATATGGTTAGATTTCTAAATTTCTGTGTAAAAGTATGTAATTATTTATTTTTAAATACTTTTTTATTTTTCTATTTTCTTTCTTTATATTCTGTAGGGACTTAAAGTTTAGCATAGCAATATTTGATGGAAAATACGTGCTCCATATTATGTCTAAGATGTTTGATATTCAGATAGTGAGGTTAACCTCAACTGCCTATGTTGTAGGGTAATAATAATAAGCTTCTCTTCTGGAGGGTTAACAACCTAAGTTTGCAGACCAGAAATTAGAGAAATAGAAGGGCTATAAGGACAGGCAACACTTTGGTCCTAGCCTTTGAAGGTCAGTAAAGACTCAGGATGTAGGAGAACCTATATTGTAAACACCTGTAACTCAGTTGTGTCCCAAATGTTCTGATCAGGGAGATTATGGGGCCATAGAGCAACATAATTGACAATGTAGAGTGTGCCTAAGGAGAGTCACATGGAGAGAAAACACTCTCTCAGGCTTTCACAGAAAGCAAATTGTTCAAGCAATGGCTGTCACTCGTCCACATGGCTGACACTGACAGAGGATCTACAAACTGCAGTACAAATCCTGAGGGGATTTGACTGACCTTGTTGGATATAAAAGTTATATTTCTTATTATATAGGTCTTGCTTTATCTTGGTCTTAGCCATCCAGCAGAAAAGTATAAAAAGTAAAGCCATATTAATATGCTGAGCTGTAAAAGTCAATAACCTCTGACATTGCCAATCCTATGGAAAACCCACTACTATTGTGGACTACTAGACTATATTGGGATATTTTGCTGAATTCACGCACCTACAATATTTAAATAACAATGGAATACCCTTCTCTGACAAAAATGAATAAAAAAAGGCAATACAAATGAAGGATCATTTTATATTTGCATATTCAAAATAGGATAGATATACAGCTACTCTTTCTTAATTCCATGAATAGTGTTTGTGGACAGGATATCATGTTTGTGTCTTATACTATGAATAACCACTGCAAAGAAAACAATATGCAATGTATTCGTTATTGAAACTGTCCTACTGATTGGTTTTGAAACTTTCTCATTGCTATTTGTTTCTCAATAAAATTATTGAAAAAGGACTTTGCCTATAGAAGCAAGGGTAAAAATCCAAAGTTAAAGAGAATATACTTTCACTTTGCAAAAAGAATATTTTTATTTCATAGTTCCTGTAATAATTGAAAAAATTGTCCTTCACAAAATAAATGGCTGTTTGCATATGATTTACCATGACCCCAGGTTAATCATTTTATTAACAAGATTATATTGAAGATAATACCTTTAGTCCATCCTTGTTGACAATGCAGAAGACTGGATGGCCTGCAAATGGCATAGTCTTTCCTGCTTTGAATTGATCACTTGACTCTTCTCTTTGGCTACTTATCTGTATAGAGAAATAAGTGAACTTTGAAGCCTATGAAACTGCAGGGCCAAGTTTTAATTCTTATTATTAATAACATAATAACATGTGCTTGTGTTCAACAGGTCCATGTAAATCTTTATGCTCAATTTATTTGCGAGCAGGTATGTCTGCTGAGCCAAGTAAAATGCACATACTCTGCCTTTTGGAAGCCAACAAAGCCTTTTCAGACTTGCAAGGGATATGAAAGCAGGAACTCAGATACAGGATCAAGATCGAATTTGAATTTGTGGTTTCACCAGGATGCAATCAAAAGCTTAATAATTAACTTGAAAAACTGTTCGCAGCTTGCTTGTAAGACTAGAAAGCTATCAAAATCAAGCATACTTGTCTCAGTTACTCTTCACTTGTTGCTGGTACAAAATACTCAACAGCCAAAATTAGGGAAGGAAAGGTTTATTTAGCTGACAGTGGAAAGCAGCAACCGTTTGTAGTGACACAAAACAGCAAGAGTGAAAAGGAATTAGGTCAACAGAAAGCAAGTCTGTCTCCCTTATGCTGCATTCAGGCTATCTGCCCTAGGCCGGGTGTAGCACTCACATCCAGAATCCCAGCGCTGGAACATGAATTAATCACAAACACTAGAAGTCTGCCCCATAAACTTATGCGGCTTCAGGGAGACAGCTGGACACAAACCATAACAATAGTACATGCAGAAAAGGACAGATTTTGCTGCTCAATATTTTATTGAATTCCCAAAGGAAAATCTGAAGTGTGTGAAAAATTAGATTCCTATTTTCACTGACACATTTCCAAGATGGCTAATCAGTAGGAGACAACACTGAGAAATTAACACAGTTCTAATTTTTTTCAAATTCAACATTGAGAAATTACCACTATTACCATTGAAAACAATTAACTATTCACTATGAATACCTGAGGAAATAAAATTAGAAACCACAGGGAAGTAAACAGTTTGCTACAAATCTCTTAGATCCAACAAAACCACATTCAGATTTCTGTTCTGTGTGAAGAAAGCACGAGGGCACTCGTCCAGGAATAGAATTGGCTTCGAAAACTCAGAGTCAGTTCAAGAGGAATTTGCATGTGTGGCCATTAGATTTCAGTTCTACAATGAATGACAGTCCTAGTAAGATCATTCTGTTTGAAGTTTCACCCAAAGGCAACTTCAGGAAACAACCTTTGTGCTGACTTCTGGGTTCTCTAGTAGAGATAGATACCTGCTGTAGGGGTTCCACCCAGCCTCTCTGATCACCAGCTACACTGTTGGTCTACTTCATGGAATGGCTTCTCCATAGTCAAAATATTGAATTAAAATACATCTCTCCATTGGCTGAAACACAATATTAAGAGTTTGTTGTTGTTGTTGTTGTTTTTGCAGTCCAAGAAGGAGGTATATTGTAAACTAACCTTTTAATAATACCTTTTAACTTCCCACAGGATGACCAAGGAGTAACACTTATCTTTCCTTTGTTCAGTTATTAAAATATAAATAGCATCTGCGATGTGCTAGATAGTCTGCTCTCATTGCTGACACCACTGTCATCAATGGGATAATTCTTCAAAAGCATACAAAAGATATTCTGGATTTTAATATTCAAATAAGATTGAGATTAGCTTGGGTACATTCTGTTGAGTACAAATATTCCTTGAATACTTCTACATTTTTATCACCTAAATTTTAGATCAGATCTGGGTATAGTGGTACATTCCTACAATCCCAGGACTCTGGGAGGCTGAGACAGAATTTATTGCTGAAACTGTTTACTGTACTAGGGGATGGCCAAATCCCTATTTATGATCTGTAATTGGATATATATATATATATATATATATATATATATATATATATATATATATGGCCTGCTTTTATACAGAAACATTTTTGTCATGATTTCAAATTGACAATCTTTACAAATTATTCCATCCCATCTCAGTTAGTTTTCTCATTGTTGAAACAAAGTACTCAATGTCCAAAGTTAAAGAAGGAAAGGTTTATTTCATTCTATAATGAATGATGGCCCTAATAAAATGATTCCCTTTGAAGTTTCATCCAAAGACAATTTACCAGTATTGTAATTGAAAACAAGTAACTATTCACTATGTTTTCTCATTGTTGAGACAAAATACTCAGTGTCCAAAGTTAAAGAAGGTCCACACTTTGTGGGGGCTCCAATTCATACTTGGCTCACTCTAAGGCAGGGTGGGGTATGGCATCACAGAGGAGAAAGTTCTCAGCAGGCAGAAGGCAGAACCAGAAGACAGCCTGGCATAAGCTCTGAGCTCCAAGCAACAGGCAGCACCTTCCTTTTGTCCCTGCCTTATCTAGGCCTCCCACCCTTAGGGCAGCTGGCACTCATACCCAGGGTTCGGCAGCCTTAATCATAGCTGATGGCATGAATCAATCCCAGCATCACACCCCTGATCCCAGCTGCACACACCCTAGATCTAGCCACCTCAAGAAAGCGCCACCCATGACTTCGAGAGGCTACAGGAAGACATCTAGATATAAGCCATAACACTTAGAAGATCAGTGCCTTCAAAGGGCTTTTAAATCACAACTATAATGCTGCATAAGAAATAGCAGCATCATTCCCTTCTAGCAGAGGGAAGACTGGATGACATGTTTTCGTGTTTCATCTAGAATTCTCTGTAGGCTTCTGACAGCACAGTTACTGCTTCCTGATTTTATGCCCCTCATAGACGGGTGTACTTTGCACTGGGGTGATTGGCCTTATTTTTTATTCAGTTGGAATGCTAACAGCTGAGTACTGGCAAGATCCTATTCGGAGAGACTTTCCTGTACTGAGCCACTTGCTTCTGTAAAATCAGAAAGAGAAAACATGTACGAAGCTACTACACTCTACAGTTAAGTGCATCATCATCTCTCTCTGGCAGTGCTGCTGTGCTCTTTGCATTTAAAGATGAGAGTTCCTCAGATACCAATCTATATTCCTGCCAATGGCAGCCTAACTTATCAGCCTACAGACTTTGACTCATTCACCTACTTTTCCACATTTATTAGTCTTCTTCAGGAAGATCATTGTTCAGCCAAACTCTGCTCTCTCATTTTCTTGACCTTGTCTATGACTAGAAAAGGCATGAATTGGAATTGTAAAGAAAGAAGGATAAGTTATACAATTATGAAAATAAATCTTAATAAGCTTATTATATCATATCATTTTATTTCAAGATAGTAAATATAAATCATAGAAAAAGTTTTGATTTCACTAGAGAATACTGCTCTTACTATTCCATCTATCTTGTCTATTTCCACATTAAGAGCACTGGGCATGGAACTAAATACTACAGACCTTGCCTGGCAAGCATGAGACTATTGGTTCAACCTCTAGCACTCCAGAAAAAAACATGAAAAGCCAATGAATTATCATAGACAAACTATATTAACTTGATTTTTAAATGTACTATAATTTATGGTGAATATCCTTCTTGCTACATTAGAATGTTATCTAATGTGAATAATATAATTTTAAAATTGTTATAATGTATACACAATAATATTTTTCATTATTCTATTGATACCTGCATGGTGTTATTCAAATGTAATAATTTATTACATTATTATCCTTTGCTTCCAAATTTCCATTGCTGTACATAAAACAGATTAATATCCTTAAATTTACATAGGTATTTGCTTAGAATAAATTCCTAGAGGTACACAGAATTGAAAACATTCATATATATATATATATATATATATATATATATATATATATACTACTAAAATGCTGTTTTAAACATTCCAATGTTATTATCCATGGTAATATAGTTTTTAAAATATTATTTTCCTTATGCCCTCATCGCTTTAGTCTTTCGGCATGCATTCTTTTTTTCCCTAATTCTGGGTATTGAATTGGGTGTAGAGTGCTGGGTCTTCACACTGACCTATACACCCAGCCCAATTTTTATTTTTTATTTTTTGTCTTGAAAGAGAATGTTGCTAACTTGCTCAAGCTGGGCTTGATCTTGTGATCTTCCTCCTCCAGGCTCCCAGAGTAGTAGGACTCTATATTGTGTTGCCATGCCCAGTTTCATTCTTTTCTAGTTCAATATTTTTAGTTGACAAAGTACTTGTACATATTTATATGTACAGATATTATTTTGAAATATATGCACTGTGTGGAGTGGATCAGTAAAGGCCACTAATAGAACAACTGCATCACATGGTACATTGCTCAGCATTTCATTGCTGGGATAATGTACCTGCTACTCATAACTTAAAGAAGGAAGGATCGATTTTGGCTCAGGGACTCAGCAGTTACAGAGCACCTTCAGTGGACTCCAAGGCAGAAACACCATGCAGAGGGCCATGGAGGAGGAAAACTGTTGAGCTCATGGCAGCTGAAAGCAGTGAGAAAATGTCCAAGCTGGAGCTAAAGCTGCACCTTCGAAAGGCCCAGGCCCAGTGAGTTACCAGTTTCTCTCTGTCAGCCCTACGTGACTAAAGTTATAGAACAATAGGTGACTGTAAGTGCATTCTCGGTGATGTTAAGTGAAACCATAGGTAGGCAACTTAGTGATGTTAATATGCAGCTTGCTTCTAAAACAGCAATAGGATTCTAAGTGAATTAATGCCTCAATTACTTAATAAGTATTGCTTCACCTGGTCTGTGCTAAAGAATAGGGTGCACCTGGGCAATCGTCTCCTCAATGGAGCTCCCACACTTGTGAAAGCCAGGTGAAGCTGAATGGACCATTGTGAAATAAAGTAAAAACAACAGAGATCCAGGATGTCACACCATTAATCTTCCTGGCAGAGTTCTAGAATGGGCAAACAAATGCACTTCCTTAAAGCACCATTTGTTATTGTCTAGTCTGTGACATTTCTCCTTGATGAATGTTTGAGTCTCTTGAAAAAGAGACAAAACCTGTTCCCTGTGAAGTTTTTGTGTGGATGGTACTTAGGATTAAACTCAGGGCCTTTACACTGAGCTACACCTTCAGTTCTTTTCAAAATGGTTAATGTTTTTATTTTGACACAAGGACTTGCTAAATTACTGAGTTGCTCAGGGTAAGTTTGCACTTGCAGACTTACTGCCTTAGCCTCCCAGAGTGGCTTCCTCCCTGGAGTTTTAAAAATTTCTCTTTTCTAACAGTTCTTGTTAATTTTTTATTATACATCTAAGTACATATGTAAGAGGAGAATCCAATCAATGTTTATCATTCTTATGAAGACAGCTGATATTTTTTCTTTTAAACAGCACTTTGTTAAGCCCTGCTTATTTATTACTTTATTTTCTTCAGTGAATGTGCCAGTACTCTCTTTTAGTATTATTAATGAAATACATTGTAAAATATTTTAAATGTGTCTACATTCTATTTCTTCAAAATATAGAGCCCTAGCTAAATTTAGCTTTGCTGAATTAGGACGTATGGGTCACCTTTTGTGATACAATTTATCTCTATGTTGCCAAACCAAGTAATCTTTTTGGAATGTGCTTATCAAATTGGTAGTAGATACAAGCAAGTTAAAAATCTTAGCTAGTATTAAGTTAGTGCTCACCATACTGAAGCCTTTGTTTGATGAATAATACAAGTCACACTCTCAAAAGTATAACCACTTTATAAACAATAGGTGAAATTCATGTTGTCTTTGAAGCTCATTACTATCCATCTAGACATTAGAGGTTTTCCTCCACTGATATGCTCATAAGCCAATGTCCAATACACATTATGCTCTTGTGACATTTTTTATGATCATGAGACTCATTTCCAAATAGACTGCACTCCAATGCAGTACAAAGCCCAGATGCTTGTTCACTTACAATCCTTATTTGTGTACTGTTCTCTCTCTATTCTACATATCCACATACTGCTCAGTTCGCAGTGAGTTATTTCCTGGTAAGTACATTGCAAGTTGAAAATATAAGTTGAAGCTATATTTAGTAAATCTAATTACCAAACACAATTTATCCCAGCCCGTTTTTGATGTGCTCAGAATATTTCTTTGCATTAGTACCTAGAGCAAAATCATCTGACAGAAAGATTATTTTTATAATAGTATATTATATATTGCACGCCACTTGTTGTATATTGTGGCAAACTAATCCTGGGTATCAATTGTTCGCCCAGTAATCATACAGCTAACTAGCAAAGGAAGCTCACTACAGCTATCTAACAGCATGAGACGTTTTTACTACGTATCGAAATTCTAAATGTGATTTCTATCAACTATTTCTTTCACATCACTGTAAAATTAAAATATTGTAAGTCAAATCACTATGCATTGTGCACTGTGTGCATTGTGCGTACATATTATTTCCACAGTCACTCCGTGGTTCCTGTGCATTAGTGTGGTTTTTTTTTTTTTTTTTTTTTTTTTGTGGAACTGGGGTTTGAACTCAGGCCCTTGCACTTTCCAGGCCTACACTTATTCTATGAGCCATCTCCCCCGCCCCCTAGTGGGAATTAATGACTGCAAAATGTGCAAATGTGTAAGCACCAACAGAATATCTGTCATTTATCTCTACTGATTCTTAAAGGTTTTTATAATTTTACTACTGTTTCAGTTCACATTAGAGACTGGCACTCAGATATTTTGGCCATCAGCCAGACTAGTGTACCTAAAATTC